>OY365819.1:14218227-14228227 GCA_959347315.1 Bimastos eiseni
GTCACACCCGGAAGCTATTTTTGAACAATTAGCATACATTTATGTCAAATTTTCTGAGACCATTGTTATGTAAATTGGCACATACTTCAGTCAGTTGTTATACTCTTATTAGAAATAATTATATATATATTATTTTTATATATTATGTCAGTATAGTTAGTAAGCAGTCTTTCATATTTGTTTCCAGATATTGTTTATTCCTTCGTTAAAGAGAAAGATTTATGTGCACCTGGTTCAAGTTATTACACAAAGGTGACCCCGACCCCAAAACGGCTTAAAAGAACAGTTTTAAGGCTAATAGGCTATTGTGGAATGCTCTGGAATGGACCCTTGGAATCAAGAGCAGCGCCAAGGTGACCCCATTCCATACCTGATCCGTGAATTGCAATGTTATTTGGACCAAAGCATTACGGTTGGTAAATTGATATTCCAGTGGAGTCGTTTTTTGCCAGGACAAATTTCATGGAGGAAATGATTCCTCATAGGAACAAATCACTGGTGGGATTGAAAATTATTACAAGGATAAAATTGTTGAATCGGCTATAAAGGCTATAGCCGATTCAACAATTTTAGCCTTGAAATAATTTTCAACCCCACCAGTGACTTCCTACAAGCAGTACTGCTCATTTTCTCGAAACAAGTCTTGCTTTGCTGATTATGCCACATTTCCATTTCTTTTATTTAAATCCAGCTAATGAGAAATTTCAAACAAATCTGTCTTGCCGACATTTCTTATAAGCGTTTGATCCCCGCACATCTGTCTCTCGTGTCTATTACAGTTGTTTAGATCGTGAATACAGTGAGGAGACCTGCCGCCATGCGTGATATCGTCTTATAGTAATCCTCTTGATCTAATTAGTCCCTTGAAGTCACATCTTAGTTGAAACACTAGTAGCTGTTAATGCCGTTTTCTCTTCTAATACGTTGGACAAAATGCAGACATAGCTAGTTGTGGAGATCTTAATTAGTTCGCCATGAAGTCGCCCGGATCATGCATAAACCGAAACATGAAATGGAGAATCAAACCGAAAGATGACACAGGTTAATGAAGACTTCATAGAAATAAATGAAGACACTTATCTGTAGGCTTAATTAACAAGTCACGTGTGTTACTTTTAAATCCAGTCGACTCCAACGCGAACAGTGTTGGCAAACATCTGTTCTCACCAGGTTTTAGTTTTCTTGCTTCACTTAATGAGTCAATTTTAATTGAAGCTTACGTTCAACCTACCACAGACCAACCCAAGAAACTAATTGTTGACTCTTCGCAAACATAAAGACGTAATCACTCCTGGGAGACTTTTGATCTCGTAATTATGTTTACAATCTAATAATTATTGCACTTGAAATACTGCATTGATCTTACCTATGAAACTCGGAATAGGTATCTGAACTTCACGATGACGTCATAAGAACTAATTAATGAAAAAACTGAGACTATGTTTACTCAATTTGACTCGTATTTATACACGTGAATGAACTACATGTAGCGAATATACGCCCACTTAGCTACAGGTACCTACAACACCTATAGGACTGACCACAATCAGAGGACAAGCTTAAGACTAAAACTACTGAAAACGACTTCAGCCTCAGATATCCCGGTGAATATGACGATAATTGAGGATGATTACGACGATTGTTATGCTGATGTAGTGAATTTATGACTTAATTGTTCAAAACAGACATAGGGACCCATTACATATCGGATAAGCTCATGGATCTGAGGTAAATAGATAATGATCTAAATAAAAATGATCCTATTCTAGTAATTAAAAATGTCTATGATTGGTGACGTTGAAGGTGGCCTATTGGTTGAATCGGTTGGCCTGTAATGCCGAGAGTGAGGGTTCGATCCCTGTCCGAAGTGGCTGCTGTGTACCTTGAACAATTATTACTGCTCTACGATCTAATTGCATCAGTGCCATCTATGTACGTGGGCTTTTCTGAACTTTGTTAGAAGGGCAACATGAAATTGCAGTTGCATTGTGTCAAACACACACACGCACGCATACACACACATACATACATACATAATATATATATATTGCTTCACATATATATGCGTGTGGCACGGTGGCTGATCGGTTAGAAAAATCGGCCCGAAACACTCAATGTGCGCTGAGTGAGCGGGTTCGACCCTCGTCCGGGGCGTCACTGTATATATATATAGGACCCTCGAGCAAGTCCTTCGCGCAAAATTGCTCTGCAGTACAACTGCAACTGCGTCGTCGTTTGCACTTCTGAGCAAAAGATATTGGAAGAAGGGCGATATAAAATTGCAAGAATTTCAAATATATACAACTGATTTTAGGAATGAGATTACAGAATAACTTTACCTATATAAATGACTGATCAAAGTCGCGTAATTACTGAAAATAACTTCTTCGTAGCAGATTCATGTTTGATTGGCAATGTAATGTAATGTAATTGGTGTGAATATGGGTGTGACGTCGTGCAATTCCGTGATTATGTTCTGTTCTATTCGTTCGACAGGATATGTGTTATGGTGATCTGATGTTTTCCATGTCCTATCTGCCGAGCGCAGAACGACTCACTGTCGCCATCATCAAGGCCAGGAAACTGCGCATGCTCAACGACGGAACTGCCGCACCAAGTTCGTTTCAGTGCCAACAACTAACATCACCACCATCGTCGTCGTCGTCATCATCATCACCATCATCAACATCATCATCATTACCATCCTCCTCATCATCGTCATTGTCATCATCATAACCACCACAACCACCACCACCCCTACCACCACCACCATCATGGTCTTCATCATCATCATCATCAACATCATCACCATCACGACCATCATCATCATCACCACTACAACCATCATCATCACCACCACAACCATCATCGTCATCTTCGTTTTCATCATCATTATGATCAGGACAATTATCAGAACCATCCTCATCATCGCGATGATCATTATCCTATTACCGTCATTCTCATCATTCTCATGATCTCATCCATATCATCATCATCAACGTCATTTTGCGAAGGGAACAGCTAAACAGCATATTCATTACAATGCCTATCTATGACCGTTACGCAAAATATATAATGACAATATACAGTATTGTCACTTAATGAGTTATAGTTGAAAATTAATATAATTGTGATAAAAGTTAATAATGTACAATTTTACTATATTAGGAATATATGAAATGTATACATTACAGAAGTGTTAATAAGCGAAACACTATACAGAATATCAGCATAGCGCATATTAAGACGCAGACAATCACCGCTGACCAGCGCCATATTTACCATTAGGCCATCAAAGACCCGGCCTATGTAGGAGCGGCACACTTCAAGGGTCGGCAAAAGTTGGATTTAAAATTTTTTACGTAAGAAGAAAATGTCACTAAGCCAGTGGACAAAGAAAGAAATGTTTAATCATTGTGTCATACTGCTATTAAAGTTTAAACTATTACACTAGCCAGTAAATGCATCTTATTTATCTTCGCTTTTATCACATAATGAATAAAAATAGTAGAAAATTGGTGGTAAAAATTCAAAATTAAACATACTGGTAGGCCTACTGATGGTTTCTCTACTTATTACGACATCGGCAAATATTTGTGGATTTCAATATACAATTTCAATATTGGGAGGGGCGGCATAGAAATCTTGGCCTAGGTGCGCGGCAAATTGTTAAATCCTCCTCTGTTACTGACTCCTGCCTGTAATGGGAAATACAGTTGCAATCATAGTTTCTTTGTTGTCGCAGTAGATCCGTTCGTGCGCGTGTCCCTCGTGACCGATAACAAGCGACGTAAGCGCAAGAAGACGTCGACGAAGCGCAACACCGTCAACCCCATCTGGAACGAGGCTCTCGTCTTCAACGTCGATAAAGACCTTGTGAAGACGGTCGATGTCGAGTTCCTGGTCTTCAACGACAGTCTGCTCGGCAACAACGATTTACTGGGAGAGCTTCTCGTCGGTAGGAACACTTCCGGAGAGGAACTCGCTCATTGGACGGACGTGCTTCACCTGAAAAATGCCATGCCCAGATGGCACCACATTCAATCCCCTTCTCAGTAGACCGGGCTCTGCCCCATTCGCAATGATATCTCTTAGGCATCGATTAAAGAGTAATGGGGACCTAAGGAGCAGCGTTTGAAACTCGCATGGTGCCAATCGGTGCCAATCGGTGCCAGTCGGTCATACCGGTGCCAGTCGGTACCAATTGGTGCCAATTGGTACCAACAGGTGCCAATTGGTGTCAATGGGTTCCAGCAGGTGCTAATTGGTGCCAGTTGGTGCCAGTCGGCGGTCTCTCTAACATATCCTCACCGAATCTCGTTTCACAGCCTACATGTCCACTTCATTAAACCCATTGTGGCTTTTCATTGTTCCGCTTGGAACGCATTACGTGGCGAGCTATGTGTCTTGTGCGTGCTCCACTAGAGTGCGGTCAGAGAATTACTTAATTCTGAATCTCATATTGTTTTGTATTAACCAGTGACCCTTGAGACCAGGTAAACGAACAATTATGTTCCCCGTCCATTTTTCGACCTTCAATTGTTTGAGCATTAGGCTGTAATGAAATGCCCTAGACCATTCGTTCTGTTTTTTCGTCATGGATCATGTAGGGGGATAAACCACTGAACTGAACGATCAAATTCTAAGCCATTGTACAGAAACATCTGTCAAGTTTCACATTTATAGATTTTCAAAGGCTGTCTAAAACGATTATTTTCAGGAAGTCACATATTTTCCTTCTTCATTCAATTCTATATTATTGACAGAAAAGTCCCTAACTTTTTAAGATGTATTATGCCAGAAAAGATATTGCCAAGGACATCGATTTGCCTAACAGCGATCCTCGGGTCAGCACTATAGCTATAACTATGCCATTGGCACTATAGATATTCTCAGTTTAGATGCGATGAAGCTTGCAAACAAGGACGAATTGTACTGACTTTAAGGAGTTCATCTGTCATCCGACGTTGTTGAGTAAATTTAGAACTGTTTCCGTCAATATAGTTTTCAAGCGATTACAAATTGCTTGAACACCATGTGGTGGCGGAAGCATCTTTGATAAAGGCGCTATATAACTTTGTGATTGAAATTGCTCTTACTTGAATTACTTGTATACAGAGATATTCTAAACCAGCAGATAACTCTTGTTTGATCTAAGTCCAACGCTGGATTATTTATCACGTAACATCTAAGCAGCTGAAGGACGTTGTTCTCTTAAATTGCTTCTTCTGCTATTATCTGCATTGCTACACGACTGAATAAACAAAAGTTTAACTGCGTTTGAAGGTTTTTTTTATTAGACACTTGTCAAAACTATGTTTTGCGTAGAGAAATCTGTAGAAATAGGTTCGTCGCTTTCCATTCACTATCATGAAATTATGCAAGTGATAAATTCATGACAATCGCGATCGGTGATCATTGTTGCTAATCATTAAAAGACAATAGTTATTATAAGACAATAGTTATTATAAGACAGTAGTTAGCCTCAATCGATGGCTGATCGCTAATAAATTTATCTTAATAGACACTCTTAGTTATTTTAAAGCACAAGGTGACAATTGATGACTTAAAAACTTCTCTTCATCGACCAAATCAATTCAAAGAGGACAGTAAGATATAATATTTATTAAGCAGCATAAGACTTAAAGTGAAAGAGAAGAATCTTGTTCACGATCAAGAAGACGATATCGACTCGTTAGGCTATGAATCCCTCATTAAGGCTGATGATTAAGATTTAAAATCAATTGGAAGGTAATCTAGCTCTGATGGGTCTCTAAATAAGCAACAGTATAATCTTTAGAGCAGGAACTGATACCGAAATTACTGGATCCGATGCATAAAACAAGATTTTTATAGTTTAAAAGCTTTTTCGTCATTCCGTAGAGGGAGCCACAGATTGTATTGAAAGCAAGTCGAAACACAATGGGTTTGCCTTCCACTAAAGTAATCGCCATTGTTAACTTCAAACTTCTAAAGCGCCGCTTGAAAAATAAGAGCAGGTCACCAGCTTCTTCACGAGCCCAAAGAATTCTTAAACCGATGAGTTCATCTGACTTCCTCCCTGATTTGGATACGGTACCAATCTATGATTGGCCTACTTAGAATACACGTAAGCTCATTTGCACCTCAGATCATGGGCATAAAATAGACATTAAAAACCCATTTTAGTTCTTGTCTAGTTCCGAACAACCAAGGGTTAAACATTAGACGTCTACTGACCCTGAATTACAGCCATACATCGAGGATAATCATGATGCTCATTATAACTCTGTTGAGTAGGCCTATAAGCAAAGCCGTACCGAACTATAATTGCGTCACGTGCCAAGCATCAATCTGGCGCCCCCACATTTTGAAAATAGTGCTTTTAAAAAATTGATGCTGCGCACAGGGCGCAATTAGCTAGGCACAGGGCGCAATTATAGCTCGGTACGGCACTGAAAACAAAGTCGTTCGAATACCCAATAATGTTTGAAATAGCTTTTTAGACATGCTTTGCCCATAAAACCATATAGTGGACGTACAAATTATTTTGCTGTTGTTTGTGTTTCCTGAGGTAGGTAGGTTTCTCTGGGGCGAAATTTCCTGCAAATTTGAGTTAATGAAATTTGTATGACACAGTGATACAGAGTTTAATTTAGAATTGCTTGAGGAGGACTACTACTATTAATCTTACTGACAGCAACTTCACACCTTATTTTAAGTAGTTCCTTAGAAACTTTCCAATGTTGACCATCAAGGATTATATGTTCTTTTAAAATGTAAGTGTTTTTTGAACACCCTCATGTATAATTAAGTATACACACGTCGATGGCTTTGCCTCGAAGCAGAAATAGTCGACTGCATAATGCGCTGGTGGCCTGAAGTCTTGAATTCTTAATGACATTTTGAATAGGCTTAATCCACTTACATGGCATAGTCTTCACACGCAATAATGGTTTCAGGCCAATGCATGCGTGTGTGGATGCATAATTATATATTTATTATTTATGTCGCAATACCTTTATCTGGCACCCCATGTAATTGGTCAAACAGATTTAACGATCCATCCTTTTTAATAGATTTACTACATTTTAATTGTTCCAGCTTTTTAAATGGATTAACTCAATTAGCTTAATCTGTCCGATTAAACTGACTCGCACTGACTATTTTATCCAACCTATTTTTATTGATCTACTGGGTACCATTATTGATCTCAGCATAGCATTAAACTTAGATATTACATTTAATGAGGGGACCTAATTAATTGATCCAAGTAACAAAGTAAAGTAGGTACATTCTTATTCTCTAACCAAACGTCTGCAAACACACGACTTGTACAAATTAACAAGTACGAACCAAAACAAATTTACACAAATCTTTCGAAAGCATCTACATTTATGACATGTTGGATTGCAACTGAAGGCCGGGCATGAGGAAAAGTCATTGGGATGTAAGCGCTGATATAATAATGAAACCACACCGGGTGAACACGCGGTCGCAACTGGTGCTCCACAGTCGTAATAGGCGGAAGAGAGTTCCTTAGAATGTAGTCAGGATTAGAGAGGATGAAGTTGAAAAGGGAGACATCGCAGAGATCATCAAATGATAATTTTTCAGAGGGGAGCATCCCGTGTCGCACCAGCTTACAAAGAACAGCAGTGAAGCGCGCGCGGTGGGTCGCATTAGTGAAATCATACCACGCTGGAGATTCATACAGAAGTCGGACTAGAGTAGTAGACCGCACAAGATCACGGATAGCCAAGCTATGAAGCCCACGGGCTGTAAGGACGCGCAAGGCGTAGAAAGACTGATTAGTCCTAGATCCGGTGACATTCCGGTCGATATGTGCATCAAAGCGAAGCCTACAGGTTGAGTACAGCCCACAAAATATTCATCTCCTCCACCCTATCAACTATAAGCAGTGTGGGTGAGAATGCATCCACCCTAGTCAATTGATACCTCCTATTTCATGAATTCACCCAAATTAATTGAATTGTCATATTTAGTTGATTAGTCCTGATGAATTTATCAGCACTACTAATCGATTTACACGTTCAATTGATTAATTAATTAATTAACCTATTAATTAATTTACCCTATTTTATTGTTGTATCATATTTAATCTATTCACCTTTTCTTAACTGATCCATAATGTTAAATTGATCTACCCAATTTAATTAATCCATGGACATAATGGATAATGGATATAATTATCACCTATGTGATTATCTCCACAACACTGACGATCCGTTGCTTGCGATCAACTTGTGTGCGTATAAACCTGCTAAAATGATTCCAAATAGGTGAAGAGTATGCGCAGTTTCAATTGGATCAGTTATATACAGCTCAGTGATTTTTTGAACTGCTGCTGCTTATAGCTAATATCTGCGATGTGCATGTGGTAAGCTTTGGAGAAACTATAGACTGCGAAAATCGAAGAACACATTTTTTGGGATTAGAAACGACGGTTGTCGTTTATTATTCAGAAGGCAAAAAGGTGGCGAAACATACGACGAAGTATCGTTCAAATATTGAAGCGTATGGTTTTAGATCAGCGGAGTATAGCGAACGCAGTTGATATTTTACAGGATGCCAGCATTGGGTATCTCGTCGATTGATCCCCCGCCATTTGATCCCCCGTCAACTGGTCCCTGTCAGTTGATCCCCCGTCAATTGATCTCCTAGTCAATTGTTTCCCTCAAATCTCTAGTCTGCGCGTAACAGACTTGTAGCTGAGACTGTTAGTAAATAAAATTGATTTTACAGATTTGGAAAATAACAAATTAATGCCCAGTCTTTGTGTCACTCCGCGCTGTAACCGGTTACGACCGTTCGTTCGTAATTTCTTTTATATCTCAGAGCAATGATTCATTTATTCCATGCATAGACGCTTATGCTTAGGATTTTATGCCGATAAAGTAATCATAATCATGACTCTCAATTACGCTTTTGTAATTTTTATAATTTTAACATTTCGTGCTCTTTCACATTGTTCTTTTAAAAAAATGGAGGTCTCAAGTGGAACATGAATGTTGTATTAATTGGGCTGGGTTCAATAGGCAGCGATCAAGTGACTTTGGGGATCAATTGACTTTGGGATCAATTGCCGAAGGGATTAATTGACTAGGGGCCAATTGACGGGGGATCAACTGACGTGTGATCAAAAGACGTAGAACCCAGCACGGTGTCCGCTCGATAATCTAAAGGTTCGATAGTCCGAAGGTTCGATAGTCCGAAAGTTCAATAGTCGAAGATGCTCTACTCCGACATTAATTTAGCTAGAAGCTGGATTAATTGATGGAAAGAATGTGTAAAACTGGGAGCTGGATTGATATGAAAGGAACCATGCCTAAATGGAAGCTAGCTGGAAGAATGAAAAGAATGGTGCAGTCCAGTTTCTAGCCAAACATAATTCTTTTCATCAATCCCGCTACCATTAAACCTGCAATGTTATCACCTACCGACCGGACACTATGCAATCTTCGGACTTTCGAACTTTCGGACTATAGGCACAGAACCGTTCAGCACAAATCACGCGCAGGCCTATCATGAAAGATGATCCAATTGTAAGGCTCTGGTTCTTACTTGAACTAATGCAAATGACGTTTTTGAACGAAGGGCTCATTTCCATCGCACTTCAATCTACTCCAGAGTCAACCAACATTTGGATCAAATGCGACAACAATTTATTATTTAATCGTTACAGTTAGACGCATTACCATCTATTCTGGTGTCTGAGCGCACAGCATAGTTCTGTGAGCTGTTGCCTTTGGCCATAATCGAAGGAAAGCACCTTCAACTAGTGTTCTGTAGCAATAAAGTTGATATGAAGATAACTTCCTATAGGCAGAGATAAAGATTGAGAGCCAGAAAAAAGACATTGGGAACAAAAGCAATTATATTGCCGGTGCAGTACAATTGGAAAATAGTTCGTACTTGAAACGACAGTCGGCGTACCAAAACCAGCTATTACCAACTAGAAATTACTGGATGATTAGGCCGTTGAATACACTGCTCCTAT
>OY365819.1:14233227-14257875 GCA_959347315.1 Bimastos eiseni
TTCTTCTTCTGCTCCTCCCCCTTCTGCTGCCTCTCCTATCCCTCCTCTCCTCCACTTCCCTCTCCTCCAGCTTCCGTCCTCCTCTTCTTCCACTTCTTCCTTTCCTTTCTCCTTCTCCACTTCCTCCTTTTTCTTCTGCTTTCATCGCCATCGCTACCCCACGGCTGCTGTCACTGAATTTGTCGTTGTTGATGCTCCTACTGTTACGAAAACAGCATAATGCTTAGTAAGTTGTGATCCTATTAGCCTGGCAGACAGCAAGACTACGAGAGAGCCATTGACGTCACGTGTATGGGTATACGCGTGGGTACGGGTCGGGTCGGGTTGTGTAGGAATTTTGAGTACGGGTCGGGTACGGGTAAGCGTCCTGTGTTACGAGTACGGGTCCGGTAGGAAAAAGCTCTACCTGCAGATCTGTAGTTTATGAACAATATAGAGGCAACTTTGTCAAGTATTAACTAGTTACCTAAGGCACATGGAATAAATCTATAGCTGGTGCACAGTTTAACCAGGCGAAGCCACGTATACCTGTATAAAGCACATTTACTTTAGGCACTGACATTAGTTCATCTGCAATGTCATTCTAAGCTTTGGGACCAGCCTATTTAATTGAGAACGTTTTTATATTTCGTGTGGCATAATTAGGCATATAATTAGATTTAGAGGAGGAGCGCAGTGAGCAAGTATTAACTTCGAATAAGGATAAGATATAGCCATTGATTGGGAGACGGAGAGTTCAGTCAGAGTCCTGACAGAGAGAGAGAGAGAGAGAGAGAGAGAGAGAGAGAGAGAGAGAGAGAGAGAGAGAGAGAGAGAGAGAGAGAGAGAGAGAGAGAGAGAGTCGGTCGCCGCTGCAGATTGTAGAAACCTCAACCAAGAGGTCTGCGATGACACGTCAGGCGACGATGAAAATACTTTGACTATGTTTAATTTCGTTTGAGCAGCTTAGAACAGACTACAGATTTGTAGCTGCTGTAGAAACAAATCTTGTTATCATTAAAATTATTGTATTCGGACATTCTCGTAAAGTAACTGCACGCACAAGTAGTTGATGACAGTAAATGAGAAAATGCAGTCGTGTGTTCTTCAATGAACAAGTGGTCGACCCTTCAACCATTATGGGATTGACTTTTGTGATAGACGATCCAAAGGCATAGAAGCTGAACAATCAACTTAGTCATAGTACCATCGTATACAATTAGTTTTTCGTATTATTTTACCAGCAACATGATAAGATCCCAAGATTTTTGCAATTTGGTAGAAATGTATTGGATGTCATCATTACATGTAAGGTGGTCATCAATCTGCCTATCTATAAGTTTGGCAGATAATGCGAGGATTTATACAATCAGGTCCTGTAGTATGTGCAACTTTCATGGTAGAGCTTAGAGCAAGTATTTCTTCGATAGAAGTCGGATAAACTGCAAATGAAGAGAGGCGATTGGAATTTAGATAAGAGGCAACTGGTTCATTAGGCAATGACATTTTAGCTTAACTTTATGTGCTATGTCTGTGAAATAACCATTAAGTGAATCTCGTTGTTCATCCGTCTCGTTAAGGCGATGACAGGAATTTTACTTTCTTATGATTGGCCTGAACCTTGAGAGTGGTGAGCGCACTCACACGCCTCTTCTCACGCTTCAAACGGCATTCGTATGAAAAATAGCCCTTAATGACTCTTCGTTTGTCACCAGCTTTGAGTTATTTATGTTCTTCTTCTAAGTCAGGATATTCATTGAACCGACAAATTGACTTTAAGACTCGGACTATAGTCATCTCTTGACTTTGACTTACTCGTCCAGTTTAAAGATTCATGACCCGATGGCCAACCGTCGGTGAGTGCAAACCACTTTCTGCTGTCTGTGACATTCTGACATTCACGAATTATTAAACCTAGGAGGCATAAGATTCATCAATCACATAACATGCCTACACGATGGTTGTTTCGGTGGCGCACAGCGTAACTGTGTCACTGAAAGTTATCGAGTGGCTTCGAGGGAACTGTATTTCAGAGAGTTTTTTGTTTGGTCAGTATAAAGTAGTGATATCTTCTGTCGTATTAAATAGTTGCAGAGCTGTCATTCATTGAGCGAGGACAAAAATCTTATAAGGGGGGCGGGGGGGCGTTACAACAACGACAGACTGTCGCTACTTCAAAACCCTCAGTTTTGGTTGTCTCCATTATAGCCGTTCCTCTGTAAATGTCAGCTCTTTCTGTGGCTTACCTTTTCTATTTGCAGAGTTATACCGCAGACTATAATAGAATGCTAATTTTTCAAAGTATTCTACTTGCGTCCGATACTGTACAATTTCCGTTGCCATTGCAATCGCTTTCCATTTTAGCACGTCGTAATCGAATTAAGAAAATTACTTGGGCGCTACCTGAAACTACGCAAGTTCTACCAGCTAAGAGCACAAACTTATTCACGAGCGCTGTCTCCCATTTCTGGCCTTGATAGTATGCTGCACCACTTAGGCCAAATATGTTCGTCTTTTCTGAAGCGCCGAGAATGTTCGGAGGTTTTAATTACTTTACATAAAATACGTTCTTAAAATGAACTTTCAAATGCTGTTTATTATACGAATTCGTTGCCAGCTTCGTTCCTGAGTTCTTGACAGTGTAATCAACGATTGAATCTATCGCTGGATTACTCGCTAATGCATGAGAGCAGATCTCTCGTTGCCTGTATCTCGATTGCTTCGTTGTCCGTTCTTAGCAGAAAACCATGTGACACCTTTGGCCGTTAATTTGTCTGGTAGATCCGGCCATGATTTGATTTGATTAAACGTTGCTAAATCAGCCACCGGGCAAGACGTTTATCAGTCAATTGCAGTATCTTGGACCGCGGATGTCTTCCTGGTCGCCTCGCTGTCCTTGTGCATGCCAGTTTATCAACCTTCTAGTCTGCCTGTAAACATGATTAAACGTCTCCTATCGTATGCCGTAGCATATCTGTAAATGGCTACACATATGCTACTGCATACTTATGCAACGCCCGAGAGAAACTTTCAGAGGGCTCGCCATATCGCGCACGGACGGTGGGTGAATAGGCAGAGGCGGCTATCTCGTTTGACAGGTAGGAAGAAGGACACTCAATGAGAGGGGTAGGAAATGTGGGCGGACACACGTATAACGTGTCCCCTCTCTGTAAAAGGTGGAGACTCGTTATACGTGTACCCCCCTCGAACCCCGGGATCGCCGACCCTGTGAATAGAATACATCAGTCAATATCTGCTTAGAGTTTTATGCTCTCATCTATCTGGAAATGGATAATTTTCTCTCTGTCTTTATTATCATTCCGCATGTGTCAATCTCGTTTAATTCTCCCTCTTTCTGTCTGGACATCTCCTGCCAATTACTTTTAATTAGATGTCTCGCACGATTGGCTTCTTTAGAATATTTATCATCCATCAATCCAACTGACATCCTTTTAATCTGCCTCAGCGCATCATTAATTCACTATCACGTGACCAATCGATGAATATGTAGTTTGCAAAAAATAGAGTACCATTTAAATTGTCCTGATTTGCTAGTGTATCGAACAAGCATTTTAGTATGCGATTATTACTATATGTTTTGGATATATAAACGTCTAAAGCCATTTGAACTGTTCAGTTCTTAAGAAAAACAAGCTTCAAATTATCAATTTAAGCTACAACAAGTGATCTATGCATATAAGTTCATCAGTACATTTACCTGCCATCCACTTCGACTTCTCAAATACCTTTGCGTCGCAGAGACAGCTCAGAAACTAAACGTTCAGAACCAGTCGCACAGCTACAAGAGAGTTTTTCCAACTATATTGCGGCAACTGTAAGTGTTTGTCAATTTTAGTCATGTCGCTATAATACGAGAGGTGTTTTCGAACCTCGTGGGGTCACAGAAAGCGTGACCTTCGAGTGTGACACAGTCCTGGAGTAATTAATTAGTCGTGAGGCAACCGTTGCAATAATAGCTGGTCGTTATCAGAACAGATGGCAATGCCATTTGGAAAGGCGAACCACGTACGACCTGGGATTAAACTAACTTCTGGTCGCAAAACGGAAGAAATATGCATCTGAACAGATCGTGTTTAGAGGAAAGATTCTCTGGAGAGAGAGAGACAGAAAGAGACAGAGAGGCTGAGAGACAGAGAGGCTGAGAGACAAAGAGGCTGAGAGACAGAGACACAGAGACGGAGATACGGAGACAGAGACAGAGAGACAGAGAGAGAGTAAGAGAGAGTAAGAGAGATAGACAAGCAGACAGAGAAAAAGAAAGAGAGACAGACTGAGAGAGACATAGACACAGAGACAGAGAGGGGGGAGAGAGTGTATGCGTATGTGACAAGGAAGAGGAATGGTTGTTTGCATGAAGCGAAGAAGACTGGTACGGCTTTTAAAATAATAATAATGCATGCCATAACTAAACTATAAATAGAACGCTTGTGGGTCGTTCCAATTTCCCTCTATAAATTTGGCGAAAATTACTGTTGCTCTTATTAGTGGGTATTTTTGGATGCTAGGGCTACTTCCAGAGACACGTGGCACCATGCAGTAAAGTGTGGTGTCATTCGCTTTCGATTAGCACTTAAGGTGCATTTCAAATAAATGATGTTCACCAATTATTCTGGCATTACTTGCATCCTCTTGAAGAGTGAAAACATCTGCAATGTCTCTTTTGTCGACTCAAAATCTATATGCTGCAATCTTAAATAGCTTCGCATTGTAGCTACCTCTAGTGGCTAAACATAGGCAAATGCGTTGTGGTCGTCGATTGGTCTGAGTGTCTGAACTGACGGCGCAGCGATATAAACTATATCGATGTGAACGAACTGGAATTGCTCAAAATTATTTACAGAAGAACCTTCAGCAATTTCAGCAAGATGACTTTCGAAATTAAGTGCACATTTGATGGCAAATTTCAAGTAATTAACGCTCTAACACTGATTATTTGTGTCTTAACCATTTAAACTTCATGACTTAAACACAATACTATGATGACCAACATAATAATCATTATGTGGTTTAAACGTTTTATGTTGTTTAATGATTGTAGCAATCGCGACACCTTGCGCTCATTGGATAATTCTAAGCTGCTAGTGAGCTTTAAAAACAGAACTTTAAATGTCTGCGCAGGCTACTTGTTTAAGAGAATACTCACTTAATCGTAATCGTAATCGTGACAACCATACTCCCAAAGAGTCACTCGAAAATCAAACGCAAGCACCGGCATATTCGCGTGTTTTTAATTCTTTCGATAATAATTAAGGTTCTTTGCGCCTGAATAACAATCTGTAATTTAGTGTTATTTTCCCCAATTCATCGATTAATATTGTATGAAAAATGGAGCAATAGGTTCGTATTAGGCTTTCTATTCATGTAAAACACAAATTAAATAATTTGTCAATCTATACGTTATTCCATATTTATCTTAAAATCTTATAGAAAGCTTTCAGCGTGTTCTATTGAAACACTGCAGTTTCACAGTTCCACGTGCTTTTAAAACTCAAGGACTTCCCTAAATCTAAACGGTAAAGATTCTTCTATCAGGTTGTCAGCGTAAAAATGGAACTGACACCAATTCCCTGGTTCCCAAGAATCGGGGAAATGAAGCGATGCTCAATTAGGTGCAATTACAAGCTTTGCTTGAAGATTATGCAGCAGCATCGGTTGCTACAGGCAATTATTCAAAGACTTTATCTCCTCTGGAGATGATCCCAGAACAAATTGCTTGCCTTTCTGAATCCTTTTCTAGGAATATTATCCGTCTGTTTTCTTAGAAATTTCACATCGCAATTCTGACATTTCCATCGCTCTTTGCATGTTCGTCTGTCAAGTAATGTACACGACATGTTAGACTCTTTTCCCTCGATCTTAGCAAGGCTTGTGATACCGTTGAACACATATGCCTAGCCGATCAATTAGCAGCTCAAACCAATCCGACTTTATAATTCTAATTACTGTATCCTTGTTCTCTTGCATTAGAGTCAGCACTGCACTAAATATGGAGATTGAATCTCTCCCATCTGTGCCCAGGTTCCCTCTAAGCTGTGCGCATGGGCGCGCCCACACGGGCCGTAGAGCCAGGGCACACAAGAGTGCACACAATTTTTTTCTCTAGAGATAACAAATATCAATATGAACTATAAATATATATAGCTGGACGGAATATAAAATAGCAAATAAATATAAAGTCAATCACAATGATGTGCCATACGATGCATTGTCTGTTCTAAGATACATTTTAGACAGACGACTTTTCTTAGGTAATTATCAGAACTTATCACCATCGCTTATCACTTATCACCTTTGGATCATGGTCTCGGTTTAACTAACGTCGCATTCAGCTCGAACCTGCGCACAAAGGTGTGAACCATTTATAAAACATTGCACAAAAGTTTCTTGCGCACACATTCTAAAAACAATTGGAGGAAACATTATCTGTTCCATTAGCAGAGCACACGGTTCTGGACTCAGACCCACAAACTTTGTCAAGATAATTTCAAGGTCAAAGACTATTTGCTGTTGTACGATCTACTTTATTTGGACGACTACTCAACGTCTTCCCCGTTTAGTGGGGTTTCGCCATTGGATGAAATCGCAATCACATCGATTTCAGGACTTTTCATCTGGATGGTTCTGTTAATAACGTTTCGTCTCTCGATAAGTTCCTGACTTCCTATAACAGAAACCTCAGGCGTCGTTAAGCTATTGGTTCTCTTTTGTTTCGCTATACACCCACGGCGATCGTAATCATCATCATAATCATCACCAGCGATGACTGAACGACGTCCAACAATGGAAAATGGTTCCGTTCTGGCTTCGTTCCTGTCCACCATCTTTCTTCTGAGGAACACTGTTCCAGAGTTGACCTTGCTCTGTTCCGTGCACAGTTTTATTAAGCCCATGCTACAACCTTCACAACCTTCTCCTTCACCTTAAGGTCACATCATGCAATATGAGATCGAGGCCACATGAACTTACCTTCTAGAGGTGATACCTATGGTAAGAAAACTTTCTCATGCGATTGTAATGCGATTTCGCATTAACAGTTGCCATTACCAATATCTTTTGAGAGCTGTTGTGCATTTGTTGACAGTCAAGGAAGTAATACTTTTAATTTACTTACTTTCTACATTAATTTGGCCCCTTTTAGCAACGCACAAAGGCGCCGCAAGCTCCAGTCTACACCATTAAAGTCACAGCAGGACGCATTAGTCAGACGAGCAATAACGATGAGAAATACATTAGACGAGGATTTAGTCAGCAGAGCTGAAGTGAGGTCAGGTCATGACCAAGGCGTCGTCAAACGGAAGCTATGTATACCGTCATGTCTAAACACGCATTCTTACTCCATCAAGAATCTTCGATGGACGCACTTCTGCTGGGCATGGCTTCCGGCAAACGTCCGGTCATCGCAGACGACTTCCGGACAAACACAAGGGCAAACAGCTGAGCCGTAAAGCCACGGCGCTAAATAAATCACTTCATGTCATGACCGTAGCCAGCGGCTTCTCCGTGACGTTAATAGGCTGAGAGGGCGACTGTTCAGAAGATATTGAGAGTAGACTGGTGGAGATAGAAGCGGCGCCATATAAATGTGTGGTCCGATAGCAGATTGGATAGAGCGTCGACTGGCTTGTAACACGGGGAATACGAGTTCTAGTATCTTGAGGAGGTCATTGTGGAGCGACCTTGAACAAGTCCTTCACTATATACATACATACGTATATACATACATGCATGCATACATACATACATACATACATACTATAGACTTACTTACATACATACGTACATACATACATACATACATATACATGCATACATACATACATACATATATATATACACACATACATACACACATACATACATGCATGCATACATACATACATACATACATACTATAGACATACTTACATACATACGTACATACATACATACATACATATACATGCATACATGCATACATACATACATACATACATACATACATACATACTATAGACATACTTACATACATACATACATATATACATACATACATAAATACATATATACATACATACATACATACATACATACATACATGGCATTACATATATATACATGGCTAAATAACTAGCTGGGGAACCCGGCGTCACACGGGTTGAGACAGGTATTTGGCCCTGGAGAGCAGGAAGATGGCGGCCGCAGGTTTCACAAACTCCTTTACTGGGTGTCCCAGGATGAGTGCACAGTACACACCCACCTGACCGACTGTGCAAAGGATGACCAACTACTGCATACGTGCCACCTGTACGATATCGCCCAAACCGTCCATTTATTCATGATGGTGTAAAAGAAGAAGAGGTGTGGCAGACAGATATCACGTGCACATGTCGGCAAATGTGCAGCAGGTGTTTCGTCCACACGCACCTGGCGACTGAGAAGGAAACTTTCCTTGGGTGTTATCCTGAGACAGGTTCTTGGCCCTGGAGACACACACATACACAGAATCTTCTCTTTATTTATATAGATATATATATAGGCCTATATATTTAAGCTTATTTGCAAATATTCAATTGAAACCTACAAAAGACTGTATGATCACATGTTATAGCAGTAACAGGTGATGAAATGTTAAACAAGATTCAAATTTAACTGCATGGCAGCCTGCATGGTGGCATATATAATGTTGCTTACATGTATCTTAGGGTCGTCACTTTAGCAAATAGAAAGAGCTTATCGCAACCGGGAGCGTGCAAGAACTTGAAGCCGTTTAAAGTTTGTTGAACGGAATTACTTAGATCATAGATTTTTATTTAATGAAGGAATCTGATGCAAACTGTCTAATTGGGCTTTACCTAATCATGATTTTATAGATGAATAACATTACAATACTTTGCACTGAATAAGGCCCAGCGCAATTTCAATAATGGATTCCATGAGGACATTTTTAGCTAAGATGATTCTTTGTTGTTACAGTAAATTATTCGGACTAAGTTGGGTGGACGAAACCAAGAGGTGAAATGCGATCAAGCGCAGTGACAGAGAAGAAAGGAGTAATAGACAAGAAGAATTAGACGGATAGACAAAGAGACAGGAATAGATTGAAAGGATGAGATGGAAAAATAGACGGATGAGATGATGGATCAGAAGAAGATTCAGTTAGAGACGGATGTTGCTGTTTCTGCTGCTGGCATTCGTTACCTTTGAAGTTATTATTGCCGATACCAGGTGAAGCATGCAATGTATGTTTGCCGCAGTAGAAATGTATGAACTTGTGTCTGTCGCATAGCAGAAGCTTGTTTCACATTTCACTGAATCCAGATAGAAATGGCATGTGCCAGAATACATGGTGCGTGATACAAAGCAACTCTTATAATACCTGCTGCAGCAATCACCCTCCATCGGCAATATTATGGACCAATGCGCTTTGGCATCTTTCAAGTTTAGGCACGATTTATGTGGTTCACTGTTTATGCCCTTCACACCGTGAGAATTGTGTCTGTAAGTGTTTGTTTGTGATCGTGCTTGTATGTGTCTTGTGTAGGTATACGTGTCCTTCTGCTAGTGTGTTTTAGTGGTTGGGTGTGTTTGATTTGTGTTTGTGTGTGTATTTATTGGCTTAGCGCACTTTAGTGTTCGTGTTTTTGCTTGGTGTATTTGTTGATGTTTGTATGCGTCTATGCATACATGCTTTCAAAACACATGCAGTGTTTTGAGAGTATGTTTGTACGTGTGTCTCCGGTTGTGTATTTATATGTGTAAATGTTTGTGTTTGTGTGCTTGTGTTAAGTTTGTTTTTGCTTGCGTGTACGTTTGTGCTTTGTTCGTTCCGGTGCAATAATGTATGCTATATGTACAATATTGTCACAAACCGTTGACGCCATCAGTTTTCTCTTTCTCTTTCTGTTCTGTTCATGTTGTCTCTATGTTTCTCTCCACTTCATTCAAGAATATAATCCACCGATTTCTGAGCTTTCAAGCTGTCGCAATCGCAGCCAAAATGATACAGAATGTTAGTCGTATCAATCGTTGTCTCTAAACATCTAAGTCGCCTCTCGACTGTAAAGCGCAGGGAACCAGATTGTTAGCGAACGTTGCGTCGAATCAGAATGGATGTCCGAAGGGTTGTCCAAAGGAGATCCAGATCCGGTCATCAGAGGGTGAGAGGGACAGAGTAGCTACTAGAGCGTGCGACGTTTGGGGCGAAAGTGAGAGAGTGAAGGATCGGATGCGTGAGAGTTACCGAAGAGATCACACCTCTGTTTTTAGTTGAAAGCCCGATGGGCAGTAGAAAGAGAAGGCTAGAGGCATATGATGGCGAGTGATTAGCGGTGATGAAGTAGGAGTCGGTTAAAGAGCTTAGTGGAGTGCGGAATATGACTCAGTTGGAGAAACTGAGACGAGCAGTGACCGCTCGTCTTGAAAGATTGAGACTGGGTGATTGATGATGGGGCTGAACCGGTGAAGAGTCAGTAAAAATATGTGAACTGGGAGTATTTTAAAAAGGTGTAGGTCAATGATGGGACTTTGAACTGCATTCACTGAAGGATTTCAGCAAGTGCAGTGATTTGAGGATGAGAGTGATGTGATGTTGCTTGGGTGTTCTGAATGGTAACAGCCAGGGATTGTGAGTTTTTGATAATATGCAGACGCCTGACTCAGCCTGAGTTGAGTGAATTCAAGGTTGAGGAAAAGAGAAGTACCGTAATCGAGCTTCGAGTAGGCAATGAAGTTATTTCATTATTAATCAGCACTTTTATTGCGCCCGTGTCTAATGCTGAGTGCATCAATCGATTGCGCATCAAATCCAGCCGTTGTTCGGGCAATTCCAAGAGGTCAGTAATGGTGGAGGCAGTTTTGAAGTCGAACGTGGGCCGGATGCGGTGGAGGTCGCGGATGTGAAGGAGGTCACGGATGTGAAGGAGGTCACAGATGTGAAGGAGGTCACGGATGTGAAGGAGGTCACGGATGTGAAGGAGGTCACGGATGTGAAGGAGGTTGCATAGACAGATGTTGAAAATGTGCGCATACTATAGAAGGAGAAAGTAATGTGGATCAGAAATAATTCCAAGATTGCAGACAGAGGTAGCTGATGCGAAGCTATGAGACGAACAGTTAGTATGTAGTTGATGGAATGGTCAGGAGAGTTCTTGATTTGGTGGTGAAGGCTGAGGATGCATGAACCCTGTCTTGGAAGGATTAATGCAGAGTATGTTGGATAACATTAATGAACCCATGTGCCCGGGGATCGAAGATAGTACTTGTTGCGACATGGCTATGGTAGCTAACTTCTGAGCACATGGCTACGGTCAGAAATAGTAGACCTTAACACGCGATCACCCGCCTCTACGATATGTTGCTCCCAACTTGGTTCGAAAGAAGGGAGAAGGTCACTTCGCTTCATCCAATTCAGCAGCCGATCGATCTTAGCTCTGTTCCAAGCGAGCGTCCTTCTCGCTCTCTGTCCTCTGTCTCCCTCTCCGTTTCTGTCTCTGTCTCTGTTTCCGTCTCCGTCTCCGTCTCTGTCTCTGCTTCTGTCTCCATTTCGGTCTCCGTCTCTGTCTCCATTTCCGTCTCCGTCTCCGTCTCTATCTCCGTCTCTGTTTCCGTCTTCGTCTCTGTCTCCGTCTCTGTCTTCGTCTCTGTCTCTGTTTCCATCTCCGTCTCGCTCTCTGTCTCTGTCTCCCTCTCCGTCTCAGTCTCTGTCTCTGTCTCTGCTTCTGTCTCCATTTCCGTCTCCGTCTCTGTCTCCATTTCCGTCTCCGTCTCCGTCTCCGTCTCTATCTCCGTCTCTGTTTCCGTCTTCGTCTCTGTCTCCGTCTCTGTCTTCGTCTCTGTCTCTGTTTCCATCTCCGACTCGCTCTCTGTCTGTCTCCATCTCCGTCTCAGTCTCTGTCTCTGTCTCTGCTTCTGTCTCCATTTCCGTCTCCGTCTCCGTCTCCGTCTCTGTCTCCATTTCCGTCTCCGTCTCTATCTCCGTCTCTGTTTCCGTCTTCGTCTCTGTCTCCGTCTCTGCTTCTGTCTCCATTTCCGTCTCCGTCTCCGTCTCCATTTCCGTCTCCGTCTCCGTCTCTATCTCCGTCTCTGTTTCCGTCTTCGTCTCTGTCTCCGTCTCTGTCTTCGTCTCTGTCCCTGTTTCCATCTCCATCTCTATCTCGATCTGTCTTATGCTTAATTCAATATGTCGCTGTAATCTCTGTTTATGTCTATTTGTGTCTGACCCCTTTCTTCTGCCTCTTTGAATGAATTGCCAGCAAATAATTGTAATGAATTCACTCTCTAACAGCGTTAAACGGGACTAATGACCAAGTTTCCATCTTTTTACAGCGATACAGAGAAAACAGTTTGGCCAGTTATCATTGCGTTTGCAATGTACTATGCCCATAGCCCGAAAGACTACCTCCTCCCCCAACCTTGCACCCCAACCCGGTGAATCTATTTCCGACCAGATTCTACTGCGGGAAATCTGTTTTACAATGAACTCGCCCACCGGGACTATTTATATTCTAAAACAAAGTGCCCAAGGGAGAAAGCACCTCGTCGTACGATGAAAGAATCTCTCCCTGGGGAGAGGGCCTATCAGATGTGTTTTAATGTTAATGATTATTTTCAGCTCATGGTGGATTTTGTAACTCTATTGCGAAACTATTTAGTATTTTAAACTATTATGTTATAATAGTAAGGTGAAATTAATTTTGTGTTCAGGATTGAGAAGAAACAGAGATGAGACATTTTGTCCCTATCATCAATTACTTTATTATATTCCACATGACAAATATTCCCTTTGTCCTTCAAAATGATGTATCTATGGTTACGATGACTACCCCAAGATTCAGACCACAGCCAACTCAGCTAAAACGAATACACTGACTGTGGCAATGCACAGTGTGCGCTCACTACCCGTCGTCAGGCGGCGCGAAGAGGAATTACAGACCGTCCTCACGTGCCGAGTGCACGACAATGATGAAGTCTCTAGTATTAAATACTAGTCATGAATGTGATCTTTTTGCGCCGATGACTACCTCAAGGTTATATCTCATTATCAGCATACACAATCCTACTAATACGGTTTTGCAACGATCGCACGAAGATTGTGACTGTAGTCCACTTTGATCGTGTTTAATGACAAGATAAAACATTACGCCGAGCAATCTAGACATGCCATTGTCTGTCGTTATCATGCATCATTGCTATAAGATTATACGAGGCGCACGATGCACGCGTTGGTTCAGTATTAGTCGACCAATTGGATGGATTGGCATGAAAGCGTCGTTGATATGGATTTGATTAGGTTAGGACGACCGACGACGACGACGATGATGATGATGATGATGATGATGATGGGGGTGGTGATGATGATGATGATGATGATGATGATGACGACGACGACGACGACGACGACGATGACGACGACGATGACGATGACGATGACAATGAGGCTGGCATATGTAGATCAGAAGGTCACGGATTATACTAGCCGACTAGCTCCAGATGGTTGACTGTTCCTTCCATTCACTAGATGGCATTTGTAAAGTGACAAGTGGCACGGATACAGCATGCCATACATTTCAATTCGACTCCTCTTAAACGTGCAATCATCTGTTACTACTTTACAATGTAATCACACACACACAGAAAACGTGTAACCTACTTTAATTTAATAAACTACAATTACTATTGCTTCCCCTACTACCTGTCACTACCACTAGTAATTATATGACCTGTTGCATTAATTATCAAAGAGGTGAAAGAGAGCATACCGATGTAGTATTGTGCTTCAGCAACATGTTTACCGATTGGGCGCTTAACTGAAGCATCATCTGCGTCTGTGACCTTTCTAATGCCGCACCACCTGTCCTTTCATCCAGTGATGTATACGATGGACACCGTTACACAGCCCGCCTCTCTCCATCTATCAGTTGTTAATTACTTCGGTTCGTTGATTAATGTTTGACGTCGAATATTTGTACATTGATTCGTTGTAAATAATGAAAGGCAAACGGAACTTACAGCTGTACATCACCGTATCTGGGACATTGAACAGCACGTGTGTATCTCGAATAGATCGTCTCCTTCTACGCGTTGTATCCTGTTCTCAAACAAATGCTTCAACCCAAGGCCACTAGTAGCCGACGCCAACTCCGCTCTGCTGCCCATTGGACCTGGTTGGCCATTTCGCTCGTACCACTGCGATGCAACATCGGGCCTTTTCAGTGGTGGGCCCAATAATTTGGAATGGGCTTCCCAAGAACTACGCCTCCTGCCTAGAAATTCCTTGTTCCTTGCCTGCATTTTACGCTTCGTTGAAATCCGCAATTTTCGGCTGTAGTCAGGCAGGGAGACCCTCTGAAAATATATCTTGAAGGGGCGCTATATCAAGTTCATACTGATTGATTGAGTATAACTATCAACAGTGTCTAAGCGCAAGATGATATATTTATGTGCGCCTATTGTGAGTCAACTGCTACTGTGTATTACTCTGTGTATGTCATCGTATCGTCATCGATATTCATGAACTACTCAATCATTGTAGAGCATCTTAATGACTAATAACTGGAACTGTATAATGATGTTTGTAATGTGTTGCTCCAAAAGAACCGAATCAGAGGTTCTCGCCCTGCTCGTCCAAATGCTGCTCTTGTTCAAAAGTACTTCGAAGCAACGTCCATCGTCCAGATTAAGATCTCCATCTACAAATACCCGCATACACGCAGAACCGTATAAGCGGACACCTATCCAAAATTGAGAGTTGTTATCATACTATTTAGAGTTTCATTACTATCAGCCTTTGCCAACCCCTATTGTCCTCCAGATTAGGTCTTGAGATTCAAAGTCTTGGTTTTGAGATTCAAAGTCTTGGTTTTAAGGTTCAAAGTCTTGGATTTGAGGTTCAGAGAATGGGATTTAGACCTTGAGATTCAAAGTCTTGGTCTCTGTCTTGCAAAATCAAGACAAGACAAAGACTCGACTGTCGATATGACAGTGATTAAGGTCTTCGAGGGCCCTAGGAAATCTAGCAATCTATTTTGCATCATTCGACAAATAATCGACTGAATGATACGACTCCAGCTGGTAAGGAAAAATCAGCAGAAAAAGCAACAGTTGTACTGTATATGAAAGCCGTGCCAACACCTGTCTATGAGGCCAGACGGACTGATAAACCGTGTGAGGATGTAAAAATACTGTATATTTGTATTCAGTGCTTGAAAAGCTTATGGGTTTGCCAGCGACTTTAGCGCCTACATAACGTATTTTGTAACATGGCGAAAGTTTTATAAAGCCTACAGGGCATGTCTTCTTCAGAAAATTCTAATAAATAGTTTTCTTTAAAAAATTAATTACAACAGCAATTGCATTTCGCATGAAAGACTTTCTAAAGAACAACTTCTGAATTTTCTGCAGTCTGATTTTCTAGAAGTTTCGCCTGAATAGAAAACAGAAAAATCATGTTTTCAGTAGCATAACGGTTGTCCAACTTCACAATTTTTAGCAGATGATAGTAGTCTGCACATGGAATGCAATTTCATGGTCTTAAGGCTTAATAAAGACTTTGTCTTGTTCTTGAGATCAAAGGTAATGTCTTGAAGTTCAACATTTTGACCTTTTTCTAAATGAAAATATGTCTTTACGTACACTGGTATACTGACATCCTAGAGTTAAAGAAGAGATCTGATATGCAACGTGAGTGATTATAATCCAACCGAAAGCGTCACAACTTCCAAAAAATCCATCTAACAAGAAACTAAAATTCGTTGAAGTCTCGTTGACAGGAAAAGAGATGGACTCCGTCTGCTCATGAATATCAAGGAATGAAACCGAATCTGTTGACATGCATTGTAGCGTTCCTCGAACGAATGTACCAACTGGACATCTCATACGTAGATATGCCTATTAGTCAATTATCACGAATACCCTGCCTGCTTCCTCGCTACTGGTTGCCATTGTATTGGTTCTTTTGTTACCAATATACAGGTAGAACTACGTCGGACTACCTGACATTTCGTCTGAAAAGGTCTGTATCGATGATTTCTGAAGATATTGCGCTCTGAAACCTTCCAGATTGCAACGGTATCGATCTCTTCTTTTCAAATCGGAACAAAGAGAGTCGTGTGGTACAGGTCGGCGAGTTGGAGTTGCTGCGTAATTCGCACAATATTGTCTCGGGAAGGACTGCTGACGGCCCAATAAGTCAAATCCATTCTTCACAGGCGGATCGCTCTGACATTGTAATTTATTTAATGAGAAGAATGCCTCTGGGTCTAGGTCCGTGTTGCTAATGTTGCTATTGTGACTGGACTTCCTTTGTTGCTGTTACTTGGTCTATGTCTGGACTCCAGTCTTGAATTTGACTTGCACGAAGATCCTGCTTAAATGCGCTGGTCGACTAAGTCCTGAGTATGATTACAGCGACGTTGTGAAGGTTCTCTCCTTAGACTAAGCTATCACACGTGCAGAATTTCGACTGGGGTAGCCTTGCTGACCATGATTTTAATATTACCTGTGATTCTGTAACCGTATGACAATATTTTGACTTAGTTCAACAGTAACTTGAATGTTTGTCAGAACTATGACAAATACTGTAGTCATTAGTTCAGATGCGCTTTGTTTGATAATCGATATAGGTCTATATCTAAATGAAATACCAATTTTTAAGGAAACATTGATCGATAATCTTTCTTCATTCGATCGGCTACCTCTTCGATGAACAATGCCGATACAATTAGAAACAATCAAATTTACCTTACCGTTTGTATACCTTATCCCACTTTACATCACCATGTTCTATCTCGCTCACCTTGCTCTGTTTTGCCTTACTTCATTCTGACTTCTCCACCACCTCTTCTTTTATGTTGCCTTATAACCATGCAGCATCTTACCATACCTCGTCTAACCCTCCCTTACTTTGCCTACTTTGGTTTGTCTTACATAATCGTTCGTTAATTACACGTTACTGTGTTCACCATTACTACAAGTAAATACTTGTAAATGCACTGCATTGTAATAATTATATAACAGTGATTTACCGTTTCTCTGTGGGGTCAGAAGGATTTTCGAAGGTGAGCTACACGAAGCCCAAGAAAGAGGGCTGATGATAATTATACCGTCCGGTTTTTACTTTGTAGTACAGGAACTCTTACATGTATGCATTTTGTTTGAACATAGCTGAGCAAAATGGCGAACAACCTCTCAAAGGCGTTGGATGATGGATCCATTACAGCTCTTAGTGCTGCATCTTAAGTTTAGCTTCACGTATTGTTTCTGTAAACATTAATAACTAGCCAATTATTACATCTTTCACTCCAAATCTCATCCAAAACTGTACTCAAGTCTTCTAAGGGTTGGTAAGCGATCTCATCCGGAATCATCTCTCTAGGCCTGTGTTTAAATGGGTTATATAAATAATCAGTTGCATGTATGCATGCATGCCTAAATATATACATAAATGTACAATGTTCCCGTTCTAGATGGGCTTTCGTTAAACTTGGCCTTCACTTGATCCATGTCGTGACCGTTAAACTTGGACCGGGCTCAACCGTTGAGACTGTCATAAATGTTTGTCCCATCTTCGTCTGAGAATTTATAAATGCAGATAAAAGCCAACCATGCAGTTGAAGCGAACGCTATACATAGCGACATTTTGGATCTCTAGTTGAGAACTGTTGACCCTCATCCCTAGGTACAGAACCGCATTGTGCACTGTTTGCTTTGATTAGTAGCAGTGACAGTAGGCGTGATACAATCAGCTAAAGCTGCGGTTATGTTACATTACAACTACTTCTCCTACTACCACCACTACTACTCCACCACCTCCACCTACTACTACTACTACTACTACCACCAGGTCCACCACTATTATTATTATTATTATTATTATTATTGTTTTTGTTATTATTATCATTGTTATTATTATTATTATTTTATTATTATTATTATTATTATTATTATCATTAATATTATTATAGTCATAATAATAATAATTATTTATCTCATTATTATTAATAATATTATCCTATCATCATTACTTTTACTACTATTACTACTACTACTACAATTACTTCCACCACTGTTGCTACTTTGATTAAAATTATTATTGACTGGTAACTTCTGTTTACTGCAGCAAAACGAGGCCGTAAAGAAGAAGATGATTGGCAGGAGACAGTTGGTCAGTCGATGGTGAATGAGCTCCAGTTAGGGAAAGTTGAGGAAAGGTTGGGAAAAGTTGAGAAAAAGTTATGGAAACAATTGCCAGTTAATGCAGTATTACTGTTGTATTCCTAAGCGTCTTCATCTGACTAGAAAGTATCAATCGATGGCGTTGAGCAACAATTCCTTATGTACGTAAATACTGATTAATGAATGTACTCTATGTATGTCTGCCTTTATACTTCATGTCTACGTGTATTCGGAAATTTCATATCGCCTTTCTTCCAACAGTTTCTGCTCAGAAGTGCATACACACGCCTCGACGGCGCAATTGCAGTTGTACTGTAGAGCAATTGTGCGTGAAGGACTTGCTCAAGGTCCCTACACAGAGACGCCTCGGAAAGGGTCGAACCCGAACACCAAGCGCACACCGAGCGTTACGGGCCGACCGCTCTAATCAATCGGCCACTATTATCACGTACCACCTGGAAATACCTCTACTTACATATGAGATATGTGTATGTAAACCTACTTCATGAGGTAACTATACAATGGTTGTCTCAGGGCAGTTTGAACATTTTGCTATACCACGTGACCTCCCCCGTCAATCGGCGACGTATCTGATAAGGCAAAAGCAGGAGAACGTTGATATTGGTATACAACTTCAGAACCAGTGTAGGAGCTTGTAAGACAGAGCAGTTGGGTCAACCGTAGTGTCATTAAATATAGATGCTATTAAGGCGAGAACTCTGGCCGTAACACGTCTGAAAACGCTCTGGGCAAGCAGCGTGAAATTTCTCCAAGGACTTACGCTCTGCCTCAGTGGACTTTCTGCAGAAAACGAATGGGTTGCTGGTGAATTTGGCGGTATGCGTTGCATAAAACCTGTCTGTATTTATGCAAATGAGTGCATATATGTACTTATGTAGATGAATCTGTGCGTTTGTGTATGTAGGGTGGACTGTATGTATGGGTGTATGTATGCAGTGATTGTCTAGTTCAGCACTAATGAGAACATCATTAGTAACTGCAAATGCTCCAGGTTCTCGGTCACACTTCTTTAAAATGCTAATCTTGTGCTCGTGTCTTGGCTATAGTATGTCGTATGTTAAGATTCGAGCAACACAAATAAGATACCATCTGGAAATATCGATGGAGGCCTTTACGTAGATGCATTTAATATGATATTTAAAGATTTTAAATCTATATAAAACAGTTGCATATTCCTATAGCAGATATCCTGAACATAGGCAGATGATCTTGACCCAGACATATGGTCTTGAGTGCATGCATGAAATATTTTGGCACTATAAAAGTTCTGCAACGTTTACGAAGTTTGGTCGATGTCACGGTCTGTTCAGTGAAGCCTTTGTTTTCACCTTAAACTGCTGTTGTTTCTCAATATTAATAGCATTTCGCAACTCGAATAAATGAAAAATAACATGTTTAGTGTGACTGTGACATATAGCAAACAGTGGGAAAACATGAAAACTAGAGCACAAAGTAGTTCTCCTAAAGCACTGCTCCGTTTGGAACTTATTCCAGTACCACAGTCTTAACCGGTTAGATGTATAACGCAATGGACGCCTTGTATGGCTGCAGACATTTAAAATCTACTCCAATAATATATATAGCATGTCGTCATTCGTCATACTATTCTTGGACACAGTCAGTCTTAAATTAAACGAAGATATTATATCAATAATATCATATTATTAATTCGCTCTCTTTCGAAGCGTATTCTATAGACTTGCATTCAGATAGCTTTAATATATGACGTTTTAATTTATAAGGAGCAATAATGATGCCCCTTTACTAACTGTATAGGCCGAACTGTGTCTGCTCTCGATCTCTGACTAACGACGCATTGCATCAGTGTTACATAACAATCCTACACCGTGCAGTATCATCGACAACGAAGGACTTTCTTTGCGAACAGAGGATATGCAATGTCAGCCAAGTAGAGGGAACTATTATGAAATGAACAGAATTTGGAAGGTGTTATCCGTCACACAAACTCAAAATCTGTTTTCCCGGATCTTCGGAAGCATCCATATCCCTGGAATTTCTCTGTGATTCCAGCACGGCATTTTTCTCTTATAATTATGTCAGCGTTTCAGTTGGAGAAATTAAGTACCACCGGCTGCTGGTGAAAAAAGATACAACGCAGCTGCTTGCGTAGCATCTTCAATGCACCCTTAGCAGCAGCAGCTGACGAGTTGTCTGCCATCAGTAACTGTTGCTCAACAGATGCAAATCAATGGCTAAAGGCGTTGCCACTATACTAAACTACTAAACGTAACTAGAATAACCACTTGATGCTTGTACCTACACGCACGAACACACACGCACATAACATCTACCTGCGGCAGCATAGAAGATACTATTTACCTTCGTATGCATCAATAATATGCAATATATGCACATATTTGTATATATTGTGATACAATGCGAATGCTGGTTACTGTGTACTATATAAACTCTTTATGGAATGCGTCCTTATTACACGAAATATGTCATTGCGTAACGATATAATTATTGGAAAATGCCTAGCCAACCTTCTTTAGAATTGAGTAAAATTTGAAAAAGACAAACTAGCTTATGTTTGTTGACTAATGCAGCATAGGCTGGACGAATGTCTGGGCGTTCTACTTCATGCCAAGTTTGCTATACTAGCTTCAAGCTGAACTTGTCTATTAATGGCGGGATAATGGCTGATAATAAGAAATCAATAAATTATTAAAACAACAGCTACCACAACGTCATCTAAAAGCCATTAAATATTACATTTTTCCACCAAATCTAGCTTTTATGTGTTTGAAACATATTTATATATCAATTTCTGTCAAAAACAAGAAATTGAAAAAATTATTTTCTTCACATGTTTGCAATTATCTCACTAACGTGTGTTGCGACTTACGACTGGTTTTGGTCAGATGGGCATAATAAGTTTAGAAACAAGAAATTTAATTCCACTTAGACATTTTAATTCGTCACAACAAGTCTCGTTATAGCTTGTCATTGATATGGCACACAATAGCAGCATTTTTTTAAATAAGTATTCTTTTATTGACATTATATATCACAAAGCAAACCATTAAACACTACGAGTCGATGTATATTTCCCCAGGTAATCCCCGGAAATTCTCTCCCTTCATAACCTCCCTGGAAATTTCCCCCTGGCATTTTCCCAAAGCAAACTAAGAATATAAAGCATTTAAAAATTGTTAATACAAGTCATAAGTAATAAAATCAAGGCGTACAAAATGAATTGTTATTTAAAAAAATTAATATTCTGAGCTATGCGTTTGAGATAGTAAAAAATGTTTCGCTGTGAATTTTTTTATTCCGAGTAATAAAAATAAATTCGTTGTTTAGAAACTTGTATTCTGAGTTATGCTTGTATCATCTCTAAAGGATCGCTATCAGCTTCGTGCGAGTGTGTATGTAGGTAAGTAATAACTAACAGATCTTCTCCATTTACTTTAACCTTTGCTTTGCATTCCGACAGTTCTTCACCAGCGCAACGACGCCGTTAACACTCATAGCTAAAAACGTTGTTTGCCAAATTCTTTTGCTTCACGTAATAAAACCATTTAATATTATCTAATTCTTCTATATTTATAGGAGAACACGTGAAATAGTTTTCGTCACGTGCTCCTTGTGCATAATGAGAACCAGAGGTGCAACAAGGTTTTGAAAAGTGTGGGGGGGGGCATAATTTTTAAAATATTGCCCCCCCCCAACTTTTTGAATTTTGCCCCCCAGAAATTTGAAATATGGGGGGGCACAAATTATTTTAACATAGGTGATCTTAAAAAGCCATTGGAAATACATAAAAAGAACCGATTTGGGGGCACATGGTGGGCACTGAGCACTAAAACTGGGTGGGCCAGTGCCGCCCCTGCTCCGCCGCTTGTTACACCCCTGATGAGAACATGTGAAATAGTTGCATTGGGGAATTCCGTGAGGGATAATTTCCCTCTGGGATATATCCAGGGGGATTTCGGGGAGAAGAATTTTCGGGGGAAAGTTGCCTGAGGGAGATTTCCCGATGCCAGACACTAAATGTGAATTTTTAGTCTCATAGTCTTCACGTAATTAAATCGAGGATCAGATGTTAAAATCTAACGAATTTCTTTTGCTTAATTCTAAACACATAGAGAGACTAGGCTCGTATTTGAGCCTGCAATCAAATGATGGTATGTGGCTGTACTTGATATTATGTACACTTATCGTTTGCCTGGCTTATGGATCCACGTGCGCACACGTAGCTATGGTAATCGGCAAGAGATTTATCCGACCTTCAGCGCCACCATGCGTTGGATCTACGTCTCTCACGTCGGTAGCACTGCAGAGTTGAGTAACGCAATTACCTACATAAGATGAGTTGTGGCTTAATAAAACGCGAATTCGTCGATGCAGGTGTGCGATATAAACAGCGCGGTGTCTCGAAGCCAAGCACACCATCTGACGGGTGTTTACACGAGGGCCTCCCGCAGCGTCCGCTATACGTCGTCAACTGATTACGTGATTTGCGGACGCCGTCGTGCTCTGATAACAGACCGAGATGGATTGAAGGAGGTAAGGGTAGGAGATATCGTGCAGCAGTTTAATAGGCAGTAGTCCTTTAATGTCATCGACGATATATGTATCTACAGTGAAAGTCTCACAGCCAGTAGAAACCAGGGTGGTACAGAAACAGTTTATCGTATATAGATCAACAGTCGCATTCGTTTCGTGTATCACCATACCCATTCAATGCATTCATACGTGGGTTACGATTAATAGAGGTAGGCCTATATGAGTTTCCATGTGAAGGCCAGATAAACAAGAACAGACCAGATGATTAGTTTCGATGTGATCCTTGTGCTGCAGGCGATGTGCCCAGGTTTATTGAGATATTATTTTCCCTACACCAATCAGAAAGTCGCTTCATGAAATGCCTGTACTTCCCGTTTGTTTTACGTCGACATAAATAGGTGAGAACAAGACATGATGATAGCATAGACACCATTCATAATAATTGCTAAGCACGAATATCAAGACATCAAGACATCAATGAGTCTTCAAAACTGCCTGACATAGACCACACCAAATAATCAGATTGGCATCTATAACATACACAGTAGTAATATGGCTTCAGTTTAACAACACCGTGTTGCAACAAAGATCATTAGCGTCGTCCTCCTCTGTTATCCAGGCTTAAGACTGGCACTGACAGAGTGCGAGCAGTTGCGGAGTTTATCATACGCAGGCGAATGTCTCCTACAGAATGTCTCCTACTTTTATACAAATGTGGCTAATCTTCGTTACTCTCTTCGTTATTCTCTTCGTTATTCTCTTCGCTATTGTCTTCGTTATTCTCTTCGTTATTCTCTTCGTTATTCTCTTCGTTATTCTCTTCGTTATTCTCTTCGTTATTCTCTTCGTTATTCTCTTCGTTATTCTCTTCGTTATTCTCTTTTGAATTAGTGCTTCAAAATTGAGTACAAACATGGGATGACTAAAACTAATCGCTCACAAGCGTCACTATTTTTCGTTCTATTATTTACTCCACCCCTTCACCCCACAATAGTCTGAGCGCTTCCTTCGACAAAGGGCTACCGGATGCAGACGATCGACTGCGTAGAACTTTTCTTTTTCGTACGTGATATTCTGATATTTATTGCCTTTGAACACGATTATGCATAATGTTGTTTGTAACTACAAGTGGGAATTAAGTCCACACTTACTTACTTACTTACTTACTTGCCTACTTGCTTACATGTACGTAATAACTTACTTGCTTACTGTCGATATGACTTTTTAAGATAAGGTCAGTGATCAACAGTAACAAAATGTAACAAACGGTGGTGTTACTATTGCGTCTTTTGGTCTGCTTCAATAACTTAGACTGTTCGTAGCTATAATTTGTTAGAGTCAAAGCTATTGCCTCCATCGTCAGAGGACCAAATTCCCAGTAGCTTGACCTGTCACAGACAAAAGCGAATCGATTAATTCGCACGAACTTCATTCGCGATTCCACACGAGCTAGCCCTCGGCTCTAGGCGCTTCGCAGCGGATTTCCAATCAATGTTCAACTCATGATAACGTTGAAAAGCAATCTACAACTGTGCGGTAATGTAATCGTTTTCCACGTATACTATCGAAAGACTTCGTTTCTAAGATTTCCGTTTCATTTATTGGAGTAATTCGTCTTTTGAACACTCGTAAAATACTTCGAGACGATTTTCATTCAACTCTCTGCAGCGGAGCGTAACCCACTTGATACCTTACGTGCTCTGTTTTAAATACACAAATAGGAGGCCTGCAGTAAATACATAGTTCCTATACACCGTATATAATTGACATTGGCCTATGTGCATGAGTATGTCTTTAAATACATGTATTGAAATTGCGATCTACTATAACTATATGCAAGGTTAGTGATTGTGTGGATGTGGTTATAGGTCCCTGTGTTCGGTCAAACGCTTGTGTCGCTGGTTGCATGCCAGATATTTCTGTGGTAGGAAGTCGACGCAGTGG
>OY365819.1:14258075-14446340 GCA_959347315.1 Bimastos eiseni
ATAACGACAGCTTTCGACAACAGAGACCGTTGCCGTCGACAGAAATTTGCCCTATCGTATTTGCAGCACTACAACGAAAACCTGTTAAAGTCTAAGTAATGGGGAAATAGCATAACATCTACACGCATAGCGTAAACGACCGAGTTCTTGAGTATCTCGTTTTATATAAGTAGCTTCAAAAAACGTCGAACGGACCATTCGAACACATGTAAATGCAATTGTACATTTATACATTTATGAGGCTCCAGCGGTACTCAGACTATTCTCCTGGGCGCTAATGGTCCGACGGTCGACCTGCAGCACGCTACCTGCATGAGCCAAGCGCTGAAGCCGCTATTTGCACAGTCGCTTGGTGATATAATATACGGTTCGGCGAACTTTGCTCGCTATAAACTCGAGTGGTTTCACGAGTAGGCTTGACGTACGGTGGGTTGACGCGAATAATTTAGCGTATCAATTCAGAGGGAAAATCAATGACAGAAGTGGACGCGGTCCGTACCTCCCCGACGCAGGACTACTGACGTACGAGCGTCGCCGATTAAGCACTAATCGACTTGATTAACTTAGTCTATCTAATTGCTCCGTCTCGACGCCCGTCGCCAAAACCTGTCGACACAGTTATTTCTGGCTTCGGAACGATTTCGTCTCGGCTCCGACTTGCGTCTTATCGGTCGCCGTCTTATCTTATACATCGAGGGAGCGACTGTTCCAATAAACGAGGTATCGGTCGATGGTGCTTCAAATCGGGACACGACTCTGCGAAGTTCAGAAGCCACGTCGCGTGAGAAAAAGCGCCCTGCAAGACACATGGCATTAGATGGGTCAAGGGTTGGCTAGACTGTCTTGCTCTAAAACTATCTCATCGGACGCAGTTCATATGTTATAGGTATTCAAAGGGCACTGTTGAAATGCAATGCGTGATCGTCTAACCGATACTTTAAAACGCAATGCATGAGTGTACTCTAAATGAATCAGATCAATCAACATTTATTTTATACAGCGAACCTTGTCATCATCAACGCACCTGGTGACACATTTTCAAATTTTTCAAATTGTGAGGAGCCAGCTACAGATAAATATCAGAGAAGTTTGTGTTAATTAATAAACGCGCTAAAATAAGAATCGCGGAATGATGACATCCATGTGTGTGCACATGTTGCTCATTTTAAGCTGAGTCGCTTGTTATCGTCCAAACTGACCTTGCCTATATAAACCTGTTGTATATCGACCCATGGCCACTTGCATTGCGATCGGGCTTCGATTGTATCCAACCAATGTTGAATCACCAGCTAATTCCAATATAGATTTAATAAGTAAATATTCGAGGCACACTCGGAAATGGTCAAATAATCCTCGGATGAAGCAGTAGCAGTTTAGATTTAACGACACTGTGATAACAAAGATTATTGACGTCACCCTCTTCCTCCTTTATCCAGGCTTAGCATTGGACTGTCAAGAGTGCCAACAGTGACGAAGTGATTGGTTGTGTGCTATGTAATGCAACTTATAAGCGCAGTTATGAGTTCCAAAAGCTACTTGTAACGGTGTAAACGTTAAATTACATTTGAAAGTAGAGTGACAGCCCTTCTGCGTCAAACCTTCATTTCATTTGCGATATATATTCTGAATATATAGGCCTACTTAAAAATCTTTTCGTGGATTGCTCTCCTCTTTCTCCCAGCGGCATGCCTGTTGACGGAGAAGGCTTTCGAGGACGATTGATTTATCATCAGGAAACCGTATATCTTTTCCAGGCATGTGGAGTCTCCGTGGAGACGGTTGGGCAACTATGTCTTTAATGTATTCGGATTGTTTCGTCAGAGCCGCCCGCGGTCGAGGGTAATGACTGGGGGATTAATTGAGCCGGAAGAAACGAATTAAGTGAAACAATGAGTAGTCTTGAATTATTTCAGATCATCAGATGACAATATGCCGAGTAAGCTAATCTTAAGTCTCTGGAGGATAAGACAGCCTTGATTGGCAACGGGTGGGTGGATAACTGAATGGTTGAACGGACAGATTGATTGATGGATTGCTGGATGTATGGATAGATTAAATAGATCGATATATAGATGGATCGAGATTGTATCATGAACATATTCAGAAATATGAAATTGTAGCTACGACCTATTTATAGAGATATAGATGTGAAATTGCGCTGATTGCCCAGTCAAATTAATGTTAAAGGACGGACATTATCAGATTGGGGGAAAAGAGACAGATGATTAAGCAAGTTAAGTGCAATGATAGAAAATGGAGGATGATTGATATAGCGCAAGATATTGTTAAAGAAAATGCTAAGGAGACCAAACGTTGCCATGAGTAGCAATGGAGAATAGTGAGACGAGAGGAATGATAGAGAGGCAAGAAAAAAGAGGAGGAGGATGACAAAGGAGAAGATTGAGAATAGGATGACGAAGAGAAGCAACGGAGAGAAGGACCACGAAGATTGGAGATGGAGAAGCAAAGTTAATGACTATCTATACAATCTTTGGATGCGCTAACTGCCTGTTGCACTCCGCGTGATTGTATATTTATGCTGCTGGTGATTCTTCTCGGTTTCTGTGAATTTCTTTGCTTACTGATAGAATTCCTCTTTTAAATAGCATTCAGCATGGTATTGATGAGCACAGGTAGCTCAGCAGATTGGATTTTTAGGAAGTGAGTCCATATCAATTTCAAGTCGCATTACAAAAGAGGAAGATGTAGACGTAGATTAAGAGGAACAGAGGAGGAAGAAGGGAGGCGGAAAAAGGAGGAAAGAGGAAGGAGAAAGGAGGAAAGAGAAAGGAGAAGGAGGAGGAGGAAGGAGGAGAAGTAAGAATGTACGATATTGGGAACGAGAGACAAGAACGAACGGAATGAACGAATTTAATGAATAGAAAAAAAAGTGAACAGAGCCAAAGGGAAAGGCAAACAGAAGGTAGTGGATGAAATGAAGCCATAAGGAATAGAGAAATCGAGTACAGGAAAGAGCGAATTAAAAGGCGTAGCCACCGGGAGAAAAAGAAGCATGAGGAATGCAAATTTTATTCGGATTCCTTGTTCGGTAAAGCAGACACATGCCATGCTTCTTCGCGTGCTGCACGGTATTGGGTTGCATCCGGATGGTACGGCCATCAGATACTCGTCTAGACTGGAATAATGGCTAATGGAAAGACAGCTTCAGAGGGGGAAGATTATGAAGCAACCGCAATTGATGCGTTTGGGTCTAAGACGAAGGGTACTACCTTACATCGAAACAATTCAAAACGAAACGAGCAATAAATTATTTAGCTTTTTCTGTGCAACAATTTCTGTTTAGCTTTTTCTGTGACGACAACAGTTTCTGTGAACCATGTAGTTATGTTGATCGAAATGTAGGTAAAGGCTTCAATAATGCCAAGTTTTTGGTCCACACTTGATTGGAATTTATCCCCGGCAAGTTAGCATCTGTTATCATTTTTCCCCAACCCGTTTGAGCCTATTCTCATTGCCCGAAAGATTGAAGTCTCCTTCAGCCCAAAGAAATTCATTTCGTGGTCTAGAACCAGTCTTATCCGTTGCGCTGGCGAATAGCGTGACAATTGATTGCCAAAGCACTTAAACTGCGCATATCTTATGCGCTGTGAACGCAATTTTGGTAGAATGCGATGATTCGTGTTATGTCATTCTGTGTCATTTCGTGTTGTTGTTTGAATTGTTGTTTTATAATAAGTTTCGTTTTATTTCACTCTCAAAGTCGCAGTATGATTACAAACAAAGCATGAACGAATGATTACATGTCATTACATGAGTCGAATTTAACTGTCGTCAGCCATGCAAGGCGTCAATATATTACGTTATGTATCAAATTTAGACAACACTGCCACAAAGGGACGGTTCTTATTGTCTATCCAACCTTAGTTCTTTTTCATGTTGTGTATTGCGTGAGATTCGGACAACTATTCCTCTCTCAATCTCTCCACTTGTCCAAACCACAGGTCCTTGCTTGACGATTTTGTCTATAGCAGAGTTGTCTCTGGAACCTGGATGCCACTTTGATTGTCTTTTGTCATCATGTCTTATTTTCTTATTCTCAGAGATTTTCCCGCGGCCAACTCATTTCCGCCTCATGTATTCTCGTGTCATCTTGCTTTCGCACAACATATCACACCAATATTTCACTCGCTACACTGGCCGCCCAGCCAACAAAACATCAAGTTTAATTTCTGTCTTATAGCTTACAGAGTGCTGAATATACATGCACGTTTGCCCAATGTTTTTTCCACCCAGGCCATAAATCAAAACATTCATGGTGCAATATCCTCACACCATACCCTCACACCATACCGTCACCATACCCTCACACCATACCGTCACCATACCCTAACACCATACCGTCACCATGATACCCTCACACCATACCGTCACCATACCTTCCCACCATACTGTCACACTATACCCTCACACCAAAAGCTAATGCATTTGTCCTATGGAAGATAATATAATTCTGTTTTGCATTCTTTTATTACACGAAGTGTTGAGTTGTCGAGCACCTTTGACATTTCTGATCATTTCCTTCAAATCCTTCACATCCGAACTTGAGACCATTCCATTTCGACTTCGTTATCCACTGTAACCTAACCATTCAACCTGACTTCTCCAATGGCTAATTTGACTGCAAATGAGTTCTTACATTATTCCAAAGTCAACCAGTCTTATCTCGATGATTAGCAGACCGTATAATTATCTCTCTTTCTGTCTTTCTTTCTCTCTCTTTACCGATCTATATCACTATCGCTACTTCTGTCTCTATCTACGTCAATTTGTCTATATCTATCTCGATCTGCATAGCTGTCTATCTATCTATCTATCTATCTATCTATCTATCTATCTATCTATCTATCTATCTATCTATCTATCTATCTATCTATCTATCTATCTATCTATCTATCTATCTATCTATCTATCTATCTATCCATCCATCCATCCATCCATCCATCCATCCATCCATCTATCTATCTATCTATCTATCTATTTATCTATTTATCTATTTATCTATCTATCTATCCATGCAGCCATCCATTCAGCCATCCATCTATCCAACCATCCATTCATCTATCTATCTATCCATCTATAAATCTATCTATCTATCTATCTGTCTATCTATCTATCTATCTATCTGTCTATCTATCTATCTATCTATCTATATGCCTGTCTGTCTGTCTTTCTATCTATCTATCTATCTATTTACATTTATACCTACCCACATGTACGTTCGTATTCACCAGTCCTCATCTATTCGTCCTTCAATAGACCTAAGGAAAACTTTGAGTAATATTACAGATACCTAGTACAAAGATCCAAATAGCAACAGTCTATACGCCACATCACTTTGATCCGCATAACATAGGCATCACGCTCTAATTCTCTGGGAAGGAAATATGACCGCGATCAATTTGGCTTCATCATTTTACAGCACACCCAACCACCTGCAACCCAGCCGCGTGAAGGATGGAACTCCATGCCCCTAATGATAGCAGCATCAGAAGCTATCATATATTCTATTTGTATAATTGAATATGAGCTAAAGGAATAGGAAAGACTTCAGACGGATTCTTAAGGTAACATGAGAAAAAGTCGTAATGATAAATTCAGCTGCACGGAATGATCTCAGTTCGCATGACCGCGTCCGTTGTACTTAACCCATGCCATGGCACGAGAACTTCTATCATAGACAAATGCATTAGGTCCAGTCAGAAGTCCGAAACTGAGTAAGTGTATCATTGATCAGAAGGCGAAGGGCGATCATCAGGTGCGAAAATCAAGGATTGTGTTGGTGATCATGCATAATTTCCTGAGTCCGTCTATCGCAGAAGCAGCCAAACGGCGTTTGTTAAAGCCACTGAAATAGGAAAGTATAGAAGAGTACAACGCAAGGCCATTTTTGCACAGTTTGGCACCCGGTATTTCTAGAAGAATAGAATTGGGCTACCACTTTTCCAATACACTTGCGAATTCTCCAACATCCTCAGAGACAATGGCGGGTTGTAGCGCTTGACGTTGGTATCACAAAATATCAGTCGTTTTGCGCTAAGAGATACTTTCCAACGACTAAATACATACCATCCCTATAAGTTCTTTTACATGTATGCTCTGAAGGAACATTTGAGCGCGATTTCGAATAATACATTATGTTAGACATTCTGAGGATGTCGCTCTAGAGATCAGCTGAAGCGATTAGTTTGCAAAAGTCTTGCAGAGATGAACTAAAGTAGGTGAAACAAACACTGCAAGAGAAACAGTTAAATACAACGGGAGAACCAGCGCATAGGTCATGCACGCCGAGAAGCGTGAAATTGAGCGCTCTGAAAACAGATGTGCGAGGCAGATACGTGTTGTAATCAACGGAGATGCCATCCGAATATGGGCTGCTTGAACATATTCATATATATATATGGAAACATAAAAATATATATATGCATACATGTGTATATATGGGAATATTTATACAACGTACGTCTCAGGGATCTTGCAATGGGATAAGTTTATCTTTGTATTTACTTTAGCTCCTTTCGACGCATTAACACAAGCGATGTCTATGCTTGTTTGAATTGGTATCAAAGTCAGTCAGACAAAACGGTCAGCAGTGTTTTGACAAGTTCACAAGATGGCAGAGCACACGCCAGATATTCACAATGTACCGTAATCAATCAATCAATCAATATATCAATGAATGTTCTTTTCAATGTTCAACGACAAAAGAAACAGCACGCAAACACGGAAACAGAAGTGTAACTCCAAAAGAACGTTCCGTTCCGCCCGCAGGGGGCACCTAATTTCAACGTCAAATCACCTTAGAAGTAAATTAGGCATTTATTCTCCGCGTACCATATCGAAACATCGACCATAATGGACCTATTATTTCATAACAAGTAATGTCGCAACGACAAGTAACTTTATCAGTCAGAAAGTTTTTAGGTTATTTTTAAACTGGTGTAGTGATGACATATTAGTTAGGTGGGTAGGTAATATGTTCCAGAGGGACGGACCATATATTCTTATGCTGTGCTGCCTAATCGCAGGAAATTACATGAGAATCGTGTACATTCTGATTACGATAAATCAGTCTTTGTAACATTTAGCGTCACCCTATGCATTATCAAAAGACTGTTTGGAAGAGAAGATGTTGCATCGTACAGGTTGACTATACGTTACTCTGTTGCAATTAGGCTCTACATGTATGTATGGACAAAAGTAATCGGATATTATAAAGCATACAATTCAATGTTGACCTTCAATGAAGATACGAAATATAGTTGACTTATAATGCAACTATTTTTGTTTGACCATTTCTTTGTACATACGCTCGCGTGCGCACGCACACGCACACATATTTACATACATACAGAGTTACACGCATACATTATACGTAAGTATATAGCTACAGTTACAATTAGTTATGCACACACACACACATACATATATATATATATATAGCCATAACCATAGCCATAACCTTTATTGTTTCCATAAACACAACATAAAAAATAAAGACAGCATATATCACAATAACAGGGAAAGCAAGGGAAAAGAAAGACCCTAAAGGGACAGACGATCCGCTTGTCAGGTCACGCTTCAATGAGAAAATTCGGTACACAGGCGGTTGGTTGAAAATTATACAAATTGCGACTTAGTTTGAGACTTAACTAGTTAAATAAAAGGACAAAGTGCAAGAGACAATTAGAAAATAAAAGACAGAGAACAAGTCATCCCGATTCATTGATCGCGTGATTCAACCTCACCTGGCTTTATAAATATACATATAGTTACATACAAACACGATGATGCTGTTGATTGTCGTTAGGATGATGATGATGAAGATGAAGCTGTTGAATACGATGACATGATGATGATGTTTTTGATCGTGATTGTGAGCCCTAATAATAGTTGTTGTCCCAATAGAGTTCACTTGCGGGTCATCACGATTCATCGATCGCGTGATTCAACCTCACCTGGCTTTATAGCTATTCTTATTTATCCTGAAATCGTTGTCTGTTTTCTGTGCAGATAATTCCTGGTCGATTTTACGCTAATCTCATCGTTGATTCTTGACCAATGTAGATCTATGCATTATATAGTCCACTTGATTAGTTACCCGGATGTTACAACTTTAAATGAGGATCATAGCCAAGCCATATGACTATGTTGGCATTAAAGCTATTAACAAGCAGCTTTGATTAACATAACACTACAAACGACTACTATGTTATCACTTGATTCATATTTATACAGCGCTAGTAATCTAGCCGCAAACCTCCAGTCGCGGCCACTAGTTATCAACGGCATGCCATTTTTCTTTTGAACCTACTCAGATATGCTGCAACTGTCTGAGAATAGACTCGACTCCAATACCTTCTGTTATATAGCCAGTGTTCAATCCAAGAGTCCTGCATTGCCTGTTCAAAATCGCAGCGTTAACCAGAGTAGAACTCGAGCAATAAGTGACCTCGATTGTGCAAAGCATTATACAGGTCCAGGCACAGCTTTAAACCGTATCGAACGGGATTTAACACAATGCCCTAGCGTCTTTATGTTGCTCCAGATTTCACTAAGGAACTCATGCGGTAAATAAATCTCTGAATGGACGAGAACAACAGTGAAGGAATAATGACCTATATGACTAAGTCTGGTTGTGCGGTTGATCGTAAAGACCTGTCGTCGCAAAAGCCTCGCCTTACGCCACGGTTGGCAATAGCAAACTTAACGAACCCGAAGCAACGTCCGATTCGGATTCCCTTTATCGGACCGCGCAGAAGAAGGCGTCTTTATGAAAGGATCCCTGATTATTCTCGGCCAACTCTTTTCGTCTTTATAGTCCGGCAATATGCACCATTTATTATTCTGGCCATTTCATTATCGATAAAAAGGCTGAGGTCGTCCAGTTTATCTATCGGCATTTGATCCAAGAGGACATTTCCTCGAGCTATAGCAACCCTTCGCAGTCGGCCACTGAAGTGAGTAAATATTCAGCTGAAGTCGGATTATGAACTTATGGCCTAAAGCTTTTAAGTGAACAAAAATCACCAAAGACTAAGTGTAATGTTTGCAATCCCCGGCAGCCGTATAGAGTGAAGCAGAAATTGGCCGACGACAGTGTCACAGTGAAATGAAAGTCTCCAATTGAACGTGTCGCTTTTCACATCGGAGATTGTCTAGGAACAGATCTGGGTTCTCGTGCATTCTATGCCTCTGCTCCCAAGGAATGGAATCAACTCACTCTCTCTTCGTTGTTCAGAGTCACTTAGATTTTCAAAAATAATTTCAGAACGCACTATCTCATCTTGTCTTTCAAATATTTTTAAGTCTGAATACGTCATCAACTGGTGAATTGTTGCCCGAGCCTCAGATTCACATTTCGGTGTGACAAATATGATTTGAAACGCACGCGCTTTCACTATTTGATAGATAATAATGTACTCTTCGACGTCTGAAGCTATGCCTTCTGAAGAAGCTGGTCGTTCGATAACACCAACCTTATTTTTAAGTTCTGATATCGATATTCTTGCCTATCTTCTGCTTAGTTCATCGTACGCGTATAAGTTTACCTCACTGGCCTTCTCGCTTCGTATCGTTTAATCTTCCACAAAGTAACGAGGTTCATTATTTATGATCACACGATTCCATAGAAATTATCAGAATTCATCGTTAATTTCTGTCATCTTCAAATATCCAGGTTCACAGCAGCCTAATGTTTCTTCTCATAATAGTCTTAATAGGTCTATGACATCTGATATGACCAGTTTCACTAACACCAACGCACAGAGGGCCTTGAATTTGGCATTCTGATCATACATAAAATCTTCACATTTCAGACCGATTGAAACATATCTTATGGATTATAAGCATGTTATACAATATCATATTACTTCCAAACAAACTAATTTTACTTACCTTGAAGCGTCGGTTCTATTGGTGCAATACATCATAAATATTATAGTCATATCAAGCACGTATATCATCTCATGCAGTCTGAGGCGTTTGATTTCAGACATGCGATTTCATCGGAATCGCGCACTTGCGAGTAACTTTTCTTCGTCGTCGATTACACGTCGGCATAAATCTCAAACTGATAGAAGTAAGACGCAAAGTATTGAAAATTGGTTAAGATGTTCCAAATGCTATGCTAGTGATAGTGACGGTGACGATATCGATGGGGTAGGGGAGGGAAAGAAGATATTGATGTTTGGTGGTGTGATGATGACGATGACGATGAAGATGAATATCAGCATAATGCAATTTTTGTGTAATTAGCAGGTTCTCAAAACCAGTTAGATTAAAAGCAGTTTCATATTATTTTAAATCTTCGTTTAATTTCAAACTGACAAACCGCAGTATGATTACAAGCACAGTATGTGCGAATGTTGACGAGTTATTACAGGAGTCTAATTTTACCGTCGGCAGCCACGCAGGGCGCCCATTACGCTATGCGTCTTCATTATTAATGAACGCCGTCGCCAAGCGAAGGAAGAAAAGAAGTCAACCTTATGGGATACTGGTCTCGAATTTCTCACAGCTGCAGGCCAGTGTGTTTACCACTACTCTACGCGCGCGCCTACCACTCCACTACAAGAAAAGCCAGTAATAGGGATATTGGTCAAGAAATCCGGAGCCAGCGACCCATCTTTAACGGCGACGATGTGGAAAGCAACGATAATTGCTGGAGAGCCATTACAAGCTTAACGTTCTAAGCGCTCAAGAAGCCATCGGCCACGCGACATTTATAGTCATTTGCGGTTAACGCCGCTCCGACTTTCGACCGCGTCACCAGAAAATAGTCTGAGACGCGAACCAAGATAAAATACCTTAACCTGACCAGTCCGCTTGCCTGATTCCATCTTTATTAGCCTTCTGTGTTGCGTGGGATGACGATAAAGTGAAACTTGTGCTGCGCTTAATTTCGGTTGTGAGTCGGTGCGTGGAAGTATAAAGTCTTAAATAGGAGATTTTCCGAGAAGACGTTGCTTTATCTCCTCTTAAGTATCTCTGGTCTGTTTCGCTTTCGGCCTTCTTACTCACACTTGGGTGTACATCTGAGCAGAGAGTCGGAACGCTTTAATTATCTCCCCGACGGCTTCATCCGGTGGCTTTCATACACACAAGAAACTGTAGTGACCTGACTTAGCTTCCGGTCATTATGTAAATTCTTGGCGAGTGCCTTCAAAGAGCACAGGGGAAAATGAAAAAGCGTGGAAAGCTACATGCAGAATGAAACCAATGCGCAGAAATTAAGAACTGTTCTTGGTTAACAGGATTTTCCAGTTACTCCACCTACTTTTTGGGACTGGTGGACCTAGGCTCCAGTGTTCTACTGGTCACAGTAACTGTTACTCTAACTAGGATTGCAAATAATAACGTTCACGTAATTGCAACCATTCCAAGACTTGCGAAGGCAATGTGCACGCGTGCAATAGATGCTGTACTCAATATCACAATATGCATGCATGTGTGTTTATATTTATGTATTTAATTTCGCAATTGTAATAGCGAATTCATATAGCGCCTCTTCATAATAGACTTCTCAGAGGTGCCATCGGTCAAATGACAGAACGAAACGGTCTTCAAGCGCATACGGAACAGAAGAGGTGAAGAAAGACATATCGCACGATGCAAGGCAACGTGTTCATAGTAGTAGCTGTTTCAATTCAGCGACATTACGATAACAAGGATGATTGTCTTCGACCTCCTCCTTTATCAAAACTTGGGACTGGCATTTGCACTGCTCGAATGCAAGCAGGGCCTAAGTTCAACGTTTTTATGAGAGTTGAACCGACCAACGAGGCTTCTTTACTGCACTGTAGATGGTCTGAATGGTGGAGATAATAATTAGGTCACCATGGGCATCAATGTTCCCTCTAGTTTTTAGGAGACTGTGTTGGCACCGTTTTATAAATAGTTCTCAATTTTGTGCGCAGGTCCGAGCTGAATGCGATGATAGTTAAATCAAGACTAAAGTATGTAGTTTCAAGTTCTGATAACCTAAGAAAAGTCCATTGTCTAAAATGAGTCTTAGAGCAGATGACGTATACAAAGTATTATACGTATGCCTGCTAGCAATTAGCTTTTAATTTATTTGCAATTTGCTATTCTGTCCAGCTAAATATTGGTTTACAGTTCATCCTAATATTTGTTTGTTTTTTATATAACAATTTTTTTGGCGCACATGCGCACGTCTTAGAGGGAACACTGATGGGCAGCTGCAGAGCGAAGGAATCTGTGACCAGAAATGTATACGAGACTGAAACATACGACTCAATAAATCCAGATCGGGATTAGTCCTAAGCTCAATGCGTTGTGCATCGCCAACCAGCGCAGTTTCTCCCTATGCGCGTCTATGTGTTTTATGCTTGCAAGGCTCTGTATGTGTGCACATAGGTTCATCTGTAAGCATGTTCACGCCTGCGCCTGGGCTTACTTTTCACTTGGAGTGTTTATACACGGACCAGTGTTTGTTTATTCCATTGTTGGCACAGAAGCACCATCTCTGTCGAGTGGGTGCAGACAGAAGTTGAAGCAGCCTAGACAGAACCATCGATAACTGATGTTGAACGAACGTTACACCTGCCGCGTCCATCACAGACTGTTCAAGTGATCACGTCTACACGTGTTGTCTAATCCCTGGACGTTGTTATCTCAGGTCTCTCCGGCGACGGACAGAAGCTCAGACTAACGATCCATTGAAGAGTCTTCGCTGGTTCATGTCGCCATCTTAGTCTGACCCCTGGTGTTCAGTTAGGTGAGATATACGCCTTGTTGGTACTTATCGCATTAGGTAACTATTATAACCAAAGACGACTATTATAGCGTACATACTTACTTATATGTTACAAATGTTTATTATTAAAATTATGTATATTTAAAAATATATTAAAAACATGAAAATTATATTGCAAATATTTGCTCGCGTGCGTGTCTCATCTCTCATTATATTATTCGGTCTTTTTGCTAATTCTAGACTATTCAATTTGCGGATTAATAAAGCGCTTCTCACAGTACAACCCAATCAGAGGTGCCAATAGATCAGGTAGTTCATTAATTGATTAATTGACCAGTCGCTTGGACTGTACCTATCTTTTTGTCTTGGCGCCTAATTCCACTTTCTCCTCATATTCCTCGGTCCTTGCCATTCCGTCTTTGGACTCTGTTTTAAACCTGGATTCGCATTCGATACGTTCGTATAAAGTGGTGGAAAATACATTGCATCGCCCCCTGCAAATAGCTAAAAAAAAGGGCTTAATACATTTAAAGTCTGTTTTTATTAATGTCTCTTAAATTATTTTGTAAAAAAGCAAAAAATCAGTCATTGACTTATGATGAGGAATGTTAGCTGGTTGATACAAGGAAAACATAGGAAGAAAATCATTATTTCTAGTCTTAATGTCCTAATATTTCGCTATACCGAATTGAGCTTTTATCACTGGATGATGCAATAGTTATTTCCACCACTATAGATGCGCCATATCATTGTTTCTTCCGCGTTGGAAGCTTTCCATCTTCAGCGAAACCCAACCACCCCCTAAGCAGCTCGGATCTTCCTCCTCGCTCTGGTCTCTTTGGTTACCGGATTCGGATCTTCCTGGACAAATCAAGGCAATCCTTCTGAAGCGAAGCAACGCTCGTGAATAAGCTGCTGCCCCGCGCTTTTGCTTGGACGCAACGCTTTATAAAATTCGGTATTTACGTTCGTGATTTAGTTTATCGCTAAATGGTGGATTTCCTGTATGTTATGCAGATCTCGGATGACTCTCTCGCCCACGCTAACAATCAAATTCTATTCCTCTATTCAAATCTGCAGGTGTGATGAGATTCTAAATGAAGGTATGGTCCCAGCGTTGACCGAGTATTCTTGTTTATGTTTTGGTTGCTCCCAAAATGACGCGATTGCCAATTGATTGAACAATAAAATGCGGCGAAGTACCGTTTCTCACCGGATAAACACGATGGCGATAGAGCTTATAGAAAAACGTACGCACACTCAGGTTACCGTTGTGCTCAATACGATTATTGCATTCTGAGTCATGATACCGTCGCTGGAATATATGTGACCTGGGTTTTATGTCAACACTGAAGCTTATCTCGATGATCCATGTATGAAAAAGAATTAGAGGAGACCTATCTCTTAACCAACCTTTGGTATGAATTATTAACAAACTCAATTTCTTAGTCTCGGCAAACATGTATGTGGTCGGCCCGCTCTCTTGCCGTTTCATCTTCCCAGTGTAAGCATTATAACTGACTTGGGCTTGTTCTGGGTGAAGCAGAAATCCCGGACCAAATTGCTGCACTTGTGGGATTTTAACCTCAAGCTCTCTTTTGACAGTCCAGCAAGCTAACCAATATACAATCGGATATGGAGAAGAGAGACCTAACAAAGAGGACCAAGACATAAATATTCGAGACAATGACGCATCCAATATTTCTATAGGGATCGGAATGTTGCATATTGCGGAAGCGAATTATAACTGCAGAAACAAACGTCCGTGTATACGATTAATCATTGACTGTATTTGCTTGACACGCAGTTCCTGTACGAAATTATGCTCGCAGAGTCCTTATTATGTTTAAGATTAAGAATGCATGTGAATTGAACATCTTTGGAATCGGAGTTGTATTAACGAGTATGCATGTGATTATGTGAATGTGTCTGGCCTTGGGTCAGCAGTTTCTTGCGATTGCACGGCAGTTGATGGAGGTTATTTTCCGAATGTGACCTTTGAGAGGAGGTGGAAGCCGATGGTTCATCTGGTTAGATTGACACACAATAAATTACACCAGTGTCCATATACCCACACAAACACACATATACGCATATACACACGCACACACACACAGAGAAGAGAGCCACTGTTCGTCGTCTTTAGTGCATCCGTCACTTTCGCTGGATCGTCGTTCTACGAGTTCATTGCGAGTTTAAAATGAAACGGAGATTTATGTCATGATGTCTTTTATAAAAAATGATGTAAAAAACATATAAATCAAAATAAAAGCGTTTAAAAACGGTGCTTTAAAAACTAAAAAAAATCGAGAAAACCGAGTATAAAAATAAAAAAACGGAAAAACTTAGAGTTTTTAAGCAAAATTAAAAACGAACATCTAAGAAAAAAGCTATATGTTCCAACTATTATCGGGGTGAATGGAGGCAGGTGCTACAAAGAACGCCTGTATTACTACCAAGAAGAACCAAAAGCCTAGGTTACCTGGAACAATCCTTCACATCAGTCTCAGAACTTGATAGCACAGTAGATGCCAAACTCCTTTTATCCATATTACACAACCCTAAACAAGTTCGTCTAATTCCAATAGACTCCCTCTCCCTTCATCAATTAAAACCTAGAGCACGCGACAATATTACCCCACCCAATGACAGCTCTCAATAACTTTTCCTGACATGAGTGAGATCATTATCTAAAAAATATGTACTAGTCTGTTGTTAAATTGTAGCTACTATTATTGCGTACTGTCACTCGCGTTAGAATTTATGCATTTTGTCAGTTTGTTTTCTTTCTAGATAAACGAATATACATTCTCTATAACATAGAGCATAGATACACGACTGTCTATTGTCGTTCTTTAGCTGATGCCCGAGTTTTGTGACCGTTTAAATCAACGTAGGCTGCTTTGATCGTTTTCTGATTCGTGCAATCGACAAATACGGATTGAGCAGTTTTTATCTTAGGCTGTCATCTCTGCGATCACGATCACTAGAAACACATGCATTGCAAGTGACTCAAAAAGCACTCAGCCTTCCGGACTGAATTGAACTTCAATGACTTAGTTACAACGAGTCAGTTCGAAGATGACAATCCAATAGGAACAGATCGTAAACGGGAGTGGCGAACTGACCTGGTAAACGCCAAAATTTAGTTACAATCCTAGACCAATAATTATTCAGTTATAAGCCGGATAATTAAACGTGAAACGACGTAAAAACGTATTGAAATACACACCGAAAACTAGAAGAGTTTGCAATTCGGAATACACTCACGCATGTAGAACCAAACAGTCGGCCTCCTGTCCACAGTTTACAGATAAATTCGTGTTCAGTCGCTGAACCAAGTAGTGCCCATAGTGTTGGTTACAGCGCTCGCCGCAAACGGAGACCCGGGAGTCCAGTAGCATCTCATCTGCAACAGGTGACGCACGTCCGGCTATCCTTCGAACCACCTATTGTACATAAAGCAGGCATTCTTATCGCATTCCCATCGATTGACTGAAGAGAAAAGAGTGATCTGCTAGAGCATCCACCTTTGTACGACCTTTATGCGGCGGATTCTTGCTTGAAATGACAGCAAACAAGGGCACAAATGATGAACTATGAAATTTAAATATATTTTTCAACAATTAAATATAGATGTTGTCTGGTGAAATGGTGCTGCTAGCAGAAGAAGCACAATAACTAGGAAAATAGCTCAGAAAAATCCAGAAATCATGAAAACTGTGGAAAATATGTCTGAAATTGTGTGTTCGCAAACTTTTGACCATGACTGTAGGTTTCAGGTCATTCCAACGAATCATAGCGCCCCCTCTTTCAGCCGAGACAAAAATTAAACGGTAATAGACAACGATCTCAAAAGATCTCAGAGTCTATTGTTTGTATAGGAGGAATGGGTCCGCCCTCAAAGCAGCAGTTGCGTTGGCGGTTGGCCGATTCGACACCCCACCTATGTCATTAAAACGTAGATATCTGTAAAGGAGACTTGGAAAATGGACAGAAAAAAACGGATTACAAACGTCATATGAAATTAACTGAAATACATCAAAAGCCTTAAAGTCGTCAACAGCCTATGTTGCTATAAGATTTCATTAAACTTCTTGAATGACAATAATAATAGAATCCACTAAACGACCGATTCTGCCCTTAGACATGATAATCTTAAGTCCAACGAAATGACAAAAAGGTCGAACAGCGATTGTTGCAATAAGTATCAGACATGTGAAGATTACAGAATCTCAATGTGGGAAAATGTGCTGGTATCATTGTTATGACTCTGGCATAAGACGAGAACCAAGAAAATATGCATGATTCTCACATTAGTCAAGCGTGGTTCTTTAGGCATCGATAGCCAAACTGGACGCCTTTCATCAGAACCAAATTTGTTGCTTTGGCTGTCGGTAATTAACGCGTAGTAGTACATTCCCCAACACAAACACGCTAAAGGCCAATACCCAGAAAACAACAACTCCACGACTCCTCTGGGCATTGCGTTGATTGCCTGTTGGCCTCGATTGCCAGTTGATTCTGTTGCACCATTCTTTAAAGCCCTCCTGCTTTACACTGGCGCTACATAAAATTAATAATTCATAATTAATAACAACAACGACGGTTAATAGAGGTCACATCGTGAAGCCTTTCCTCGTCTGGTAATTCTAATAATAATATTATGTAGTTGCAGTTTAACGACACTGCGTGATTACAAAGATTATTAGCGTCGCTCTCCACTTCTATCCAAGCTTGGAAATTGCACTTATGGATTGCAAGCAGTGTGTAGTGTCGCGGTAATATTCCATGAGGTTTCGGAATGTGAGCTTGTGGCGTCACTGCAGACGCTCTTCCAACCAGCTGCAACCAGATGCAACCGTTGCTATGTAAATATCTCTGAGAACTATTACAATGCGAGTTGTTATGCACTCCGCAGCAATAACTGTCAAATGAAATGACACCCAGGCTGAATGAATGCCCAAATGCACACGCATTCATACGTAGAAAGCAGCGGTAATTTGCCTGTTCAGAAACCTATGCAAACTCATAGATCTTCCATTGTTTCAAAACAACACGGAATAAAACGGTCGGCTTCTCTGCGGCCGCAGTAATCGCAGGACTAGCTTTTGATCAGCGGCTCTCGGATGCAACAAAGGCGTTTTATGACAATCGAAAACATCACACGTAAGCCTACCAACATGTAGCAGATGGCCATTTCTATAGCTCATATATATATACACACAGATATTTATGTATCACTGCTAGTGTAACGTGCTATAAATAGCCTAGATATGGCATAGACTACATCTGTGCAATATGTAGAACATCTAAATAAAATGTTTAAAACGTACCATTTATATAGTCATTTATTCAATCATTCAAAAGACTTATATAGCGCCCTCCAGGATAACCTACTCAGAGACACTTCCAGCCCAACCCTGACGATATTAAAATATAGATAAAATACAAATAACTATATACAATATTCACATCTGTTGCGGATGTAGCCATTATGCAGCCATGCAATGTTTGTGTTTACGGAAGTAAGTTTATTAACTGTGCGCTATAAACCTCCCAACGATAATGAGATGTTAATTGCATATGGTCCTAGAGCGAAACCCGACTTAACAGCAGCGGAGGAAATGAATGAACAAGGCTCGGCCAAACACACTGACGTCAATTCTGTCCATATTCACTTCGTTAATGCGTTAAGTTTACGAAAATTGCGTCGTTATTGAGACCGCCCTCACCCGATAAACCATCTGGAGGCAGAGTACTAGGCGATCCGAGTAACGCCAAGCACTAACTGAGTGAATAGGCGTAGACAAATCGGCAGCAGACGGAATTTCACTATCTGATTATCTTGTTTCGTCTATTGTATTGTCTTGACTTCAATTCTATCCTGTTTTTCTTTCTATTCAGTTCGCTTCTATTATTCTATCTGATACTATTTTTTCACTGTTTTCTGCGTTGTTATTTCTCTCTCTGCGTGATCGACCTGTTCGCCGTTTCGGTTAAGTAATTCGTCCATCCATCCATCTATTCATCCAGTCATCCATCATCCCATTCGTCCATTCATTCATGCGTCCATCTAGAAATTAACATATCCAGCAATCCAGCCACGCAACCATTCACTCAATCCATCCATCCATCTCTCCATAAATACATCTGTTCATCCGTGCATCAATTTATCCATATACGTGGTCTATATGTCATTCGTCCGTCCGTTCGTCTGTCTGTTTGTCTGTGTGCCTTTTTCTTGTTTGATTTTCAAACTCTAACATGTTTCCTCCATATCCTGTTACTTCGCAGATGTTTCTCCCTTGATGAGACTCATATGTATGTATGTATGTATGCATATATGTATGTACATATGTATGTATGTATATATATGTATGTATGTATGTATGTATGTATGTATGTATATATATATATGCATGTATGTATGTATATATATGTATGTATGTATGTATATATGACATGTATCTCTTTTTGTGTGTATGTATGTATGTAAATATGTATGCATGCATGTATCCTATGTATGTATGCCATGTATATATATATATGTTTGCATCGAAGCCCATATTTAGATTTATATAGCGCCTCTCCAGGATACAACTATTGACAGGCGCAATGTATGTATGCATGCATGTATCTCTGCATGCTTAGCGGATCATGCAAGGCTCGTATGTATACCAACATTCATTTTCTGACTACTTGTCTCTACAGCTTTGTCCCTGAATCTGTCCTTCTCTGTATTCGTCTCTTCTGTCAAACAGACAGACCTTAAGCTGCTTTGTAAACTGATCGTCCCTTAGTCTATTCCACCGTAAGTCAATCTCCGTTGTAATCTGCGCAACCATTAAGCTGTAAACCAAACTGTCTTTCCATCTCGAAATGCTTCCTCTCTTCCGAAGAGAAACTGTCGCATGTACAAGAATTTCTGTCTAACTGTAACCAACAGAGACGTAACAGCATTAGCCACAATGGCGGCAAACGACCGCGAAACAAGATTAAACCAGAGCAAAGGTCAAAGTTCCGACGACCGATCGCCTGAATAGAGCCCATCACGCTTCACTCATCTCTTTTGACTTCTTTAAAAATTCATCATAAGCCTAATACACAAACATATCTAGAGACTCGCAAAGATGCTCATATATGCATTAAAGTAGCATTCTGTGGTTGTTTGGTTGTTTGGTTGGTTGGTTAGCCAGTGTACAAGACTGTCATATGCACGTAATAAGTTTCACTCCTCCTGTGATAATGTACCTAACGATTACTGCAAGGAAAACCGTATTCGGACCCGCAATAAGTTCTAAATGAATAGTTTGGTTACCAGACAATTTGTGTACCCAAGCGTTGTGGCCACGTTAAATATCTGCTAGTGAATTCTGATAACCGCTTTCTTGTGAAGCATCAATCACTCTGGCCGTCAAACACCAATACGTGGTCATCAATAATGTCAATAATGACTAATCGATATTGTGACGGGTCATTCATTGACTGACCACTTTGACCCTGCGGAATCTCTCAGCCATTAACCTCATCCGAAGTAAAGTAGATTTTTCAAAAACTGATCAATTTTTCAGCTGAGCGAGATGAGCCATCGAGACTGAGACCAGTATCAGATGATTACTAATACAGTTGACATTTTCAAGAGCGAAAGGACCGTGTCTGTCTGTATGTACGATATGCGTGTATGCATACATGTATGTATGTATGAATGCATGTGTGTAAGTGTTTATGTATGTATGTAAGTATGTAGGAATGTAGGTCTGCGCCTATGTATGTGGGCACATGTACATATGCATGTATGTACGTTAGTACGTGTATAGTAGTATGTGGTTTTAGTTGTGTGTATGTTGGCCCTGTGTCGGTTGAATTGACTTATCCGCTATTGCGATTAATTCCTTACATTATATATAATACAATTATACATTACTATAGTATATATTATGTACATGTATAAGTTACTGTGCATAAATATATAAATGCGCTTCATGTATACAATTGTGTCGGCCAATCTCTGGACAATCTATGTGCAAATATATAATATCTATGCACACACACATATGTATATATACATATATATATATATATGCACGAGTCCTTATGTTGCGTGTATGTGGTCGCAGCCTACTTGAGCGACTTGAGCGAGAGAGCTAGAGAGGAGGCAGCAGCGGTAGCATCAGTCAAACCATCGGTTGGTTTTGCTGCACGTACTGCGCTGCGAGAGCAGAGATACAGTGTGGCAGGTTTAGGTCGAAGTCTTTGGAAATGCATCGCAGACGTCTAACGTCAGCGCATGGAACTGTTGTAGCCCTAGAAGTGCCAACAGTATCGCCATCTGTAGTAGCAGCAGCGGTATTGGCATCACCGTTACCCATAGCATCTGCCGCTTCATCCGCTACATCTGAAGACCGAGACCGTCGTCTTCTACTGTCTCGCCATATCTCTTCATCACGAAGAAATCTTGCGTTCCTTGCCACTTCGGCAGCCACATCAACCAAATTTATCGTTTAATTACTGCTATTATTCTCTTGACGGTCGCAGCGACGAGAAGATTTCTTTCTACGTATAAAGGTAATTACTATCCAGACTCTAAATTAGTCTTCTTTTAACACTAACACCGTTATAGTAATTAGACGGCTTTTAAGCGCATATTTTTATAGCGCCTCTACAGAGGCAACTCGTAAGATGTGCTCTCGAATAATGATAATCGTCAGCAGCTTATACCGCAACAGAGGCATGGAAAATGGGGATAAACTTACGTCGCAGTTCCATTGAATCTTTGCGCCAGTGAATAAGATTAAACATTGTAAGTCCAAATGTTAAAAGATTAAAGGCTGTAATTGTTCAAAAAATTGATAAAATTTACAAAATAAAACTACCAATAATTTGAAGTTTAGAGATTTAAAAATTGAACATTCAATTTAATTCTAAATTGCAAGCGAGTAGGCAATAAATGTAATTACAATGGCATTAGTTAAAGGTTTAAGGAAAAGACTTTGGAACACAATTATAGGTTATTTGCGAAGGCAAGGTCCAGAGTTGCGCTAGATTACGATTTCAACGCTATCTGCGTCTATGGCTTTAATGTACGAATATCATTACCAAGTAAAAGTCGAATAATTATCAGAGCACTATGCTAAAACCTACTGTGAAACGTAGTTAAGAGAAAGGCAGGAGCTAGGAATAAATTCATTATCTAGTAAATCATCACATTTATTACTATTTGTGTATTGTCAGGGCGGCAGGTTCCATATATTAGGCTTATACATGCGTATCACAGGATGTGACGTGATGTTGAAAAGCACAGGAAATACAAGAAAATATTTTATGAAGCTTTTGGAATTTGATATCTATGACTGGTAAAGTCTGCATCAAACCATTGTCTAATAAAATTTATTCAGATCGGCCTAAACGTTCATTTTCCAGCCCAGTGCGATAGTTAAGTACATAGTCGTAATCGTAATTTCAAAACTTCTAAAGCGCCACTCGGAAGCCAAGCGCAAGTCTGCCAGCTTATTCACGAGCGCACGACTACGACAAAATGTTTATAATAAGTATCACTTTTCCCATAATTATAAATATCCCAAACATCGTAATTGTAGCCGTAATCTCGAGATCTCTGGGGTTAACTATGTATGTATGTGTGCATGTATGTATGCATGCATGTATGTATGTATGTGTGCATGTATGTATGCATGCATGTATGTATGTGTGCATGTATGTATGCACGCATGTATGTATGTATGTATGTATGCATGCATGTATGTATGAGACTTACATACATACATAAATACATACATACATACATACATACATTCATACATATATGCATGCATACATATCCGATTGATTTCAGCGCTCATCTTGTTGGCACTACAGGTTAGAACCTCCTCTGAGGGTTTACTGAGGAGTCATCTGACTCTCTGTTGCTCAGCCTCATCGATATAAGTAAAAACTTTCTTCAGTAGAAATGCCTGCAATCGCACTGTTGTATATATAGGTAGCATTTAATAGACGCACCTTAAACATTGCATGATGATGATGATGAGTTCTCTGCCCGAAAGCAGGTCCATTGGCCTTACGCCACCCGCGGATGAGGTGAGTGAGGTGGTTTCCCTAAGCCTTCCTCACAGACAATTATTGGTGAGTGACTTGTCCAAGGTCGCTACGCAGTGATTCGGTGTGGATTCGAATCAGCGATCCAACGAAGGCGCCAAACATCCCACTACGCCACCGCGCCACAAACATTGCCAAAGCTTAGAAGTAGAACAGTCGAGCTGGTGCCAAGAGATAAATCTCATGAGCGATTAATACTCTTACATTATTAATCCTGATAATAAATCCACTGCGAGTAAAGTCATCCGCTCGGGGAACGACTCCAGTATGAGGACGTTGGCGCAGATGCTAAGCAGAGGAATTTATTTCGGCGGAAGCAAACTTCCTAGAGTGTGTGCCAAAGGTTTGTAAAAATAAACGTGAAAAGAGATAAATCAGCACGCTTACATAAATCATTAAATTAAGGGTTATCATAGACCAAGCCTCGTTCTACGGTATTGGGTGTGCGAGTAATACATTGACAGCCCCTCAAATCGAAAAATCTTTTAGCCTCTTCACAAGCTTACTCAAAATCAACATGACCTTGACAAGTATAAGGTTGACAGCAGACGTCAACGAAGATAAGAGCCGGTTAACAATGACACTGACACGTAGACAAGACAGCAAAACAGCAACATGGCTGTTCATACAAGACTGCGGAACCGAGAGCTAAGAATCATTTAAGCTAGGATTAATTTTAACGCTTAACTACACAAATGAAGCTTCTGACAGTCGAGTTTAATTATCCTGCTTGCGACAGGTGAACACGACCAGCAACCTTATTCTAAAGACCTGTCAGAACGTCCCCGATAATGACGAATGAGTTTAAGGACGTCTTATGACAGCAATGGTCTTTGACGTTTTGCCATTTTGTTGACTCTTTGACGGATTTTTTTTACCTACTTTTTTAGTTTCAGGAGTCTGGTCGGGTTCTTCTGAGTCGTTTTCCATTTCACGCCTGACGGCGGTTTCTTTGGTCTTTCCTTTTGCATTTTCCCCTATAGATAGCTGCGTTCCTCCTATTAATTGGAAAGAGGCAACTCCCACAAAGGTCAATTCCCGTTACCTTAGCAAACTGCTTAAGGCTATAGCAGCCAACAGCTACTGAAGAGAGCGATAGGTCGTTATGATCTTAGACCTAGGCCACATATATTTAGACGGCCTGTTAAAGATGACAAGAACTTCATCCCTCGAGTCCTATACGTAACTCTTAGACTATGTAGAATCTCCAACGATTGCTCGCATTTATTATAACAATTTATTATAATATTATCCAAACTCGATTGAATCAGACTGTGATTGTACCAAACAACTAACATACTGTAATGGTTTGTGGTGTGACATTCCATGTATATCAATAAACGAATATTTATGATTAGAGGTATCCATACAGATATAAGCATCAAGCATCTAGTATAATTTTACCACTTCAATACAGTACATGTAAGAATACTAGAGTAAGGATAGAACAGACATTGGTGTTCAAATATATATATTAAATATCTTATATGTATGCATAAATATTCGTTCAAATGAATATGAATGCCAAACGGCAGCTATATATATATACATATATATATAGGTGTCAAATCAGGAGACATTTTCAAACTGCCTTTGAAATCAATGGTTATTTGTTGTAAAGAAGTCAATGTCAGTGGCGTAAGTAAAAAGACGTGGGAACTCACGCCCGAAGACAGTGCATTAAGCGCATTTAGTCGGCCATCGATTGCGGTGGAACGGTTGATTCCACATGACAACTTCCTAGTAAGGCTCCGTGCTACACAGCTTCACTGAGGCAGCCATCCATCCATGCCCAGGGTACGCGTTCCAGGGCGTCGAGGGAAAAAGATGTTTATATCCAGGCCTCGTGGTCTGGATTACAGGGAAGAAACGCATGAGTGGAATATGTATACAGGCTATTCCGCTCTCATGAATAAGCAAGTGTCTTGAGCTTCGTTTCTACAGGTGGCGTTTAGGAAATTTCAATTTCAAGTGATTACCGCTGCCTTCATGATCCTTTACGGCGAAGGTATGAAGCGATTGGCGTTGCACGTCGGTTCCATTGTGAAGAATTTAATTAGTTGGCTGCTGGCAACAATAGGCTTGTCGTTCTTGAGCGGCTGACGTGTCTGAGATAAAAATCGTCTGAGTGAATGAGGGACTTTGTTCATAGGTGTCAGCGGTGCTATTAAAATTATTGCTCGCAGCTATTCATTAGGTTCAACTTGAGCAAATGAATAAATATATTCTTTGTAAGAAACGAAGAATCATTATTATATTCATTTTGTAAATGAACAATATTATACAAGAAAAACGATACTACCAGCGGAAATTTAATATTGGCCATCTTCCAACATTTTTTGCTCATAAGTACACGCTCCTCGACGACGCAACTGCAGTTTTAACGCAGAGCATTGCTCTGCGTGAAAGATTTGCTCAAAGCTCCCTACACTGTGACTCCTAAGACGGGGGTCAAACCCGCACACTCAGCGCACACCCAGCGTTACAGGCCGACCACTCTAACCAATCGGCCACCGTGCCATATTAATAGCGGTTAGAAAGACGATTGACAGAAGAGGCCTATTATCTGAATCTCTATAAAACGTGCGTTCAGAGTCCTGCTGGGTGTTGTGACAACGAGCAAGGACGTTGAAACCCATATGACTGCATTGGAAACCATATAAACATCGTTCACAATTGTCATCGCGTCGTGACATTCTGGCTGAAGTGTAGCGCAGATTTAGTCATGAAGTCTGACGCCAATGACTATAAATTCAGTCAGGAAGCCATCAAGGCTAATAAAGCAGATAGGTTGCCTTTCCCTCGAATAAACAATTGCGCTATATAAGCTATTTTTGGAGGCTCATTTTGCCTTTTTTCGTGCATTGGACAAACTTTAATCGTAATGACTTTACCAGATTGAATATGATATGATTGGTCATATTGGATAGGGGTAGATGTGCGTCCCTAACAATGTGGCTCAGATCACACGGCTCTGCCACCTGCCATCAGTTCTTCATACATGTAGGAGGATGCATCGCCCAAATATCAATGATTCCACCAAGTTAATTTTCTGCAGGAAAGGCAATGGGCGAGCAATGGTCGATTGGTCGTAGTACCTCAAAGATTCTCCAGACCATTCCCGTCACTATCATCGTGATCTGCATCGATGTCAGTTTGATCACCATCTTATTATTACTCATATATCTAGCCCTATTAAAGTATGTAACTGTCCAGGTAGAATCACCGCCGCCTTTCTCGAAGTTTTGGATTGTATTCATAGTTTACAGAGAACAAAGTCAGTTGCCGTCAACAGAAATTTGCTTTGCATATTACAGCGCTTCTTCTCGAAGTTCTCGAACTTCCTTCTGACGTTCTATAAAATTGATAATACAATTACTATGTCGTAATGTAATGCAATGTAAATACGACAATTCCCATGGGCAGAAGGCCCTCAGTGTCGTTTGGGATCTAACACCTCAGTGCATTTCAGGATTAAAGATCTTTTAGACAGAGAGCTGTTTGCAATCTACTGAGTAGTGAGGGAATCCACCCTCGACATAAGATAATCGCTCATCTGCATTTCAGATTCGGTTGACTGACTCTGCACGCACAAAGTAGGTGCCCATAATAAAGGATTGCATAAATAAGTAACGAATCCTGCGCAAAGGGATTTTTATTTCAGACGCAATTCGAGTAGTGTGTTGCCTGATATGTGTGCAAATATAATTTATGCATATTATATGTTATATATACAGGGCTGTTAATATCGCGATAAAGTATCGCGATACTTTGGTATGGCGATACTTTTGTCAGTATCGCAGCGAGTATCGTGATAGTTTTATTTTACTGGTATTGCATGTGTATCGCGTTACCTATTTTCAGCCTGTCAGCGATACTCGATACCAATACTTTTTATCACTGAAATTTATGTCGTTTCTCAAGAAATATGAGAAGTTTACCGTTCCGCTTTTATAGGTTTATGCTTATATATATAGCCTCTTTCGGCCATATAGATCTATCCTTGTCGCGAACATATATGTATGGAATAATTTGTGAATAGAGAACTGACCGAAGTAGGCCCGTGTCCTTTTGGGTTCTGGTAGAAGTGGCTTGCCTCATTAATTTGGATACTTCAAAGACATTGTGATTGGCCCAAGCACCAATATGCACAGGATTGGAAAGTCTGCATATATGTTCCTCGTGTCAACAGTTTGGGCGATATTCGGAATCCAGAAGTTTAACTCTTTTAAAAATAAGTTTAAATAATAAGTTATTCATCAACCTTTAGTAATGAAGCCAAATTTACTAATAACTACCGGGTATGTCAGCAAAATGTAAAAAATGCCGTTGGATGTTTAAAGCGCCATATTTTTAAATAGAAGCAAAGTTTAGATTGGGGCGACATCTGTGTTTAAGAATAAAGCGTGTACACGGAAATATGACGAGTAGCCATTCCTCTTATCAAGATTCCTTGTGATTAGCCAAATTTAGGAAATTTTATATAATTATCGGTGCATGAATTCTAATTCATGCAAAGGTCGAATTTAGCAGGCCTATTGATAAGTATTGGTAAAAGTATTGGTATTGGTATTGCAATACTTTTCAGAAAAAGTATTGGTATTGGTATCGCGATACTTTCAATTAGGAAGCATTGGTATCGCTATTGCAATACTTTTTTCAAGTATTGTTAACAGCCCTGTATATATATATAACCATTGGTATATGAAAATGAGTCAATGCCTGGGGAGCTATAGAGGGTGAATGGTTCATGTAACACGTTGGTGTGGAGAGTGGAACACCAAGCAGTGATGGTGATCTGGATCGATGCCTGTCACCCTCTGTAACGGTCGACTCATCCTTCAACTCCCTAGATGACGCAAGTAAAATGATCAGTATGACGGATGGGTGCCTAGCATGGCTGTCGTGTGGTTAAATTCGGTTTCTGTTTAATTTCTCATCGTCTGTTGGGGTTGAGTCGGTGGACTCCTTCAAGTCTAGGCTCAAGACTTGTCTGTTCTTTAGGGCTTATCCCACCAGTTTGCCGTTTGCGAGGCGCCCTTGTAATGGTATGGCCTGTTACGGCGCCATATAAATTTTCGCTACTATTATTATCATTATTGTTATTATTACTGTTACTATACAACTATGATTATATTATCCTACTGTGGTTGTCAGTTGGAATTAATAAGCACAAATAGGCTAATATCGTATTGCATACACATGCATAAGTGGCCCAACGATATTTTCATTACGTCATAAATGTATTAATCTTAACCGTAGTATGTGTTTATATCTGTATATAACGACAATTTTGGACTCTTAATAAAAACATCTAACATATAGACAGGCGCATATATACGAGTGAATTGAATTGAATATATAAACGACCCGCTGGGCAAGAAGCACGAAATCTGAAGTATCTGCCCCTAATAAGGTTTGCTGATTTTATCGAGGTAATTGTACCAACGCTTACCTCAATATGTCCCCAAAACCTATCAAGATTTAAGTGCAAAGATGACCATCTAAATTGCGTCTCCAAGAAAATTGATTTCGAAAATTGCAGATATTTAAAGCAACGCGGTTCAGAAGGGGTGAATCGTTTCGACTAAGACTCTACATGTTCTGGAACCAATCGCAAATGTTTGATGTAGCGTTTAGCTATTGATACCACACGGGCGTGTAGAGCTGAGGAACTGAGTTCCATTCCCGCGGTCTTGGTCTCGAGACGGTCTCGAGGCCGGAAAACTTCGGTCTTGGTCTTGGTCTTAAAGGAATAGACGTGGGATTGGTCTCCGTCTTAGATTAACGTTCTTGGCCATTGGCCGTATCAGAGCAATTTTTATATTTGTCGGTTATTTTCGATTATTAGAGACACCGGATGTTTAGGCCCTACGCGATTGTTATCGATTTATGGCGTGCTGACCATACACATGTAACTATTGGCAACAATGCATTTGCAACAAAGTCAGCCAGTTCAAAAAGGGTGCTATTCCGTTTTAGCGTCTTAATAAATGAATTGTTTATAAAAATGGAGTATCGGTCTTGGTCTTGGTCTCGGACCATCGGTCTCGGTCTTGGTCTTGGTCTTGGTCTCGGACCACCCGGGCTCGGTATTGGTCTTGGTCTTGGACCTCTCGGTCTTGGTCTCGAGGTTTTGGTCTCGTGCCCAACACTGATACAATGCAATACAACTGAAACTTGATTTTGTAATGCAGAGCAATTGTGTGCGAAGGACTTGCTCAAGGTCCGTATACACAGTGACGCCTCGGACGAGGGTCGAACCCGCTCGCTCAGCGCGCACTGAGCGCACGGGCAGACCGCTCTAACCAATCGCAACCGTACCTGAATTATGTTCATGTCGACATCAACACTTGCTTTTAGTACAATCTCGTTAAGGGTTGGTTCACAACGCATATCTGTAATTTGGTAACGCTGGTCAATTATACATTTCAACCATGACTTCTCTAGAGCATAGAATTTTCTTAAAATCACCACAAACAATATTCATTTATTTATTCATACATTACGACAATGTATATAATGCCCCTTCAAGGTTACTACTCCGGAGCGCTCCAGACCTCGGCACGACTAAAAAAGAACAGTTTTAAGGCAAGTATGAGAGGAGTCTGAGTGGACCCTTGGCGACGACCGCAACGCCAAAGAGAGAGTGTTACAGAGCGAGGGCCCAACCACTGAGATGGCACGAGTCGGTTTAGTAGTTGTAATAATTAGATAATGAAGAGCGACTCAGAGAAGTTATTTTGTGCTTATTGAATTGAAATACGTCCATAGAGAGAGAAAGAGACAAGAGGATGAGTAAAATAAAAGAAAGAGAAGGAGAAGAGCTCCCTTTATAAATGGTAAATCTTTTCTTGTTTATTGCATTCGATATTTAAAGATAAGCATCCATTTTTCGATGATGGTAAATATTTAATTCATCCGAATATGTTAAGTCCGGAAGAGACTTAGTTGAGACAAAGCATAACTAGTCAAAAATGTCCTCACTCGTCGTTAAAACGTGGCTTTCTCAGAAAACACACTGCTCAGATTGGCACTGATTTCCAACGGGTCACATATTTACACATGATTTATTTATTTTGCTTATTTGTGTATTTATCCCACATTTATCTGCATAATCAACTGTTCGTGTGAACTTATTTGTTACATTCATTTATCTATATGTAAATGAATTAATGTAATAGATTTGACTATTTATATTCTGGTTATATCTCAATGTGAAACATAATCCATAATATTTTAAGGAAATATATAACGTTATGAGACGTGTTTGTTTTGTCAATACATATATTATGAGCGTACTTATATAGGCCTAGATATACAATTGGATATAAATATTCTATGAATAAAATTCTATATAGTCTCGAAGCCTTTTAAGCTAGTTGACACGTCGAAAATTGCAAAAGAATTGTATCCATGGACACATCGTACAGACATACATATTATGTACGTTCATACATTCGCTTGCAGATAGAAATGTCAATGTAAGCATATTATACATCTATTTGAGTGGTTGATGTCTGCAGTTGACTTGTGTGGCATTCAGACGAGAATCCCGTGAATCCCAAAGGTAAAGTGGATAATTATATGGTCACACGTCTCGAATTCATCGGTAGTCACAAGGCTGTTGGCAATGCGTCGATATGAGAGACAGACAGATGGAAAGATAGACATGCTGTTAGACAGAGATACAGACAGAGATCTGCTGTGTCTGCTTGACCAGCAGTATGTCTTTGTCCGCCTCCCAATTACCCGCAAAGCCGCTCGATCTGATGTCATTGAGCAAGCCGTGCTGCACCCTGGGACCATCGATGATCTCCCTTGGACATGAATTCACCAGCTGCAGCCTATCACTCGACGACCGGTCTGTCTGTCTTTGCCTCTGTCTCTCTGTCTGTCTTTGCCTCTGTCTCTCTGTCTGTCTTTGCCTCTGTCTCCAGCTCTATCTTTCTCTGTCTCACAATATTCTTGTCTTTACCTCTTTACCTCTAGCTCTCTTTCTGTCTGTCGCCGTCTCACAATCTGTCTGCTTTCGTCTCTGTCTCCTTCTGTCTTTGTCTGTATCACAGTCTGTGACAGTCTGTCTTTGCTTTGCCATTATCTCTCTTTCTGACTTTCTCTGCGTCTATCTGTCTTTCCTTGATCTTCCTTGCGTATGTCGTCTGTTCGTCTATCTCTCAGTCTATTTCCGTGGAAGCGTGCTTTTATCTACGCATCTGACTATCTGTGAGCTCGGATGATGCTTGGTGATCCTCTTAAATTAAATTCCGTTCCTGTCGCATGATTCGAACGGCTTTGTTGATGACTCCGGGGATCAGTCAGCTTTTCCTCTACTCAGCTTTCCTCTGCTCAGCTATTCCACAGCTCAGCGCTTCCTCTACTCCGCTTTCCCTCTGTTCGGCCTTTCCTTTGCGATCGAAACCATCTGTGGACTGGAAATCGCGTTCACTTCATTCGTCCGCAATTTTCTACGTGTCAACGAGCTTAAAAGGCTTCGAGAGTTGAACTTGATTAATTCGTTTAATTTGTCTTTCGGGTGGATATACCTTGATTGGGGGAGAGGCGCTGTCTCGCGTTGAGGTCTCTGACTGCTGACAGAAGCACTGCTGCTCCAACCTGAACGTCCAGGGCAGTTTTTCTCTCCGACCTTCTAGGCAGGTTGAGCTTCTTGTGGTGGCTGCTTCAGTTGTTTAACGACACTGTGTGATAACGAAAATCATTAGCGTCACCCTCCTCCTTTATCCAGGCTTGGGACTGGCACTGGCCGAGTACTAAAAGTGGCGTAGTTTGAGCTTCTAGTCCTCTGAAGATACATACATGTATATATATATATATGTATACCGCATATCTTATCACGCAGCGCGCTGCTGTGCCCATCTGGCATGGACTCCTGTGACACGACACTGATTGTCTAATTATAAAATATGTAGCTGTCGGGGCTATATCGCTGGGCACTTAAGAACAGCATTTGAAGTTGGACTTAGCCGCCATTACTGCTGACTTTCCCCGTTTTAGCTTTTCCTCTGTTTCCCGAAACCAGAGGCCACGTTTTCCGTAAAAAACATTATCTGGAATTGCTATGGAGTGTGTAGCTCTAGGGGTCATGACCTCAACCTTGTTATTTTTTTACTTATTTATATATCTCTTAACTCTTTAAATTTTAGGTCTCAGTCAGTGGAAGGTTTGTGGTAAGGTGGGGTCGGATAATATATTCGCCAATACTGGCTTCACTTGCGTGGCGCGTCATCAACTACATAAAATGAATTACTGTAAGCTAAAGTTGAATTTTATAGCTAATAATCACCTGAAATGGTGATGTTCACGAACACTAACTGTGTTCGATAATCTTTGAATAATGACCAACAGGTGAACTAATGACCACGCTATATGTACCTTGCACATTGCAGTTCTCGCTCACAACATTATACCAACCGTACGAATAGTCAATGTCTCTTTCGAAACATAGAGTTTTTAACCATCATTTTCGACTGATTGCATTAATACTAACCACGCACGTACATAATTATTAGCGTGCTCAAGGCACACACGCGCTTGCAACGAGACTGACATAAGAAAAATTAACACGTATCCTATGCCCCATTCCAATTTCATTTTAATTTGCAACGAAACTAAATCATTTTGCAGTGAAAAGTGCTTTGAATTGTCGCTTACAGTCAGTGTTTTACATTCACTAAGATAAACGAAACATTACAAGATGATTCCTTCCGCGTACTCCGTATAAAACGTAATCTGGGATTGTCAAGGGGTGTGTCAAGACTCACCTAACCATCAAACGGTTTAATAAAATTATATACAGCAACGTCCAATCTCGACTATCCATAAACTTGATTACTCAGATTGGCAGGACATGATTACGCCTCCACTGCCTTTACGCTGGTATTGCCAGTCCCAAGCCCGAATAAAGAAGGAGGGTGACGCTAATCGTCTTTGTTGTGGTACGGTCTAATTATAAACTTAACTAATAAAATAAGGATCTGATCAACGGATCTCCCATTGTTGACCTGTGCGCCATTGTCACTATTCAAATGCACCTCAATTCGGTCCTTCGTGACACAATAAAGCATTCATATCATGTTAATAAGGATAGTCCTGAAAATAAATAATAATAATAATAAATAATGATAATAAGTAATAAATAATAATAATAATAACAACAATAATAACAACGGCAACAACACCAACGTTAATAATAATAATTATAAATATTAATAATAATAACAATATTAATAAAAAAAACAGCAACAACAATAATATTAATAATAATTATTATTTTTATTATTAATATAATGACAATAATTATAATAATGTAATAATTATAAGAACTATAATAATAACAACCCTAACAACGACAATAACAACGATAATGACTCTAGTAATAATGCTACTAATGATACCAATAATAATAATAATAATAATAATAATAATAATAATAATAATAATAATAATAATAATAATAATTATAATGGAGACTGGATGCTAGCGCCCCCTGTGACGACATAGCATGTTGAACGATGTCATCTGGAGAGCTCTTGGCAGAGCGAAGATTCCAGCGCAAAAGGAACCTCTCGGCTTGGTATGAGAAGATGGAAAGCGACCGGACGGCGTCACGCTCATTCCTTGGACACGTGGTCGATGTCTGGCATGGGATGTGACAGTGCCCGACGCCTACGCCAAGTCACATCTTGTCGACACATCTATCAGAGCTGGCGAAGCAGCCGAACGCGCAGCTAAGACGAAGAGGGCCAAGTATTCCACCATAACCAACACCCACGACTTCGTAGCCCTCTCCTTGGAATCCGGAGGCGCTTGGAGCAGTGAAGGACTGTAGTTCATCTCAGAGTTGGGTAGTCGAACGAGTGCTGCAAACCCACGATCCAATGGAGACGTCATTTCTGTTCCAGCGTATCTCGGTTGTTCTTCAGCGTGGGAACGCCGCCTGCCTCTTCGGGACATTGCCACCACTCACTTACCTCGCCCACATGGGCGATAACAGCATAATATAATAATATTATTATAATTATTATAGTAATAATAATAATTATAGTAATAATAATAATAATAAGCGTATATAATAATAATAATAATAATAATAAGAGCGACAACACGGAAGAATGTCAAATATAGGACACTACTCGAGTCACACAAATTTATTCCTCTGACCTTTGAAACCATGGGGCCCATAAATTTTATAACAGTGGTTCTACTTTTGTAACAGACCTGGGGCACAACCTGACTCGTTGGCCTATGTCGGGAGACACTCGAGAAGCTAGCTATCTATTTCAGCGGCTCTCGATTGTCATTCAGCGCTTTAATGCTGTCGTGTTTCGTGGTACTTTTGTAACGAATGAATCGGAAGAGACGTAGCCGTTCCAGATCACCAAATTAAAAAAATAAGAATCAAAACAACGACGACAACGACGACGACAACAGCAATAATAATAATAGTAGTAATGATAATATCAATCAACAATTTTGATTATAATAATCATAAAAATAATAATGTTTTTAATTTTATTATTATTATTACTATTATTATTACTAGTAGGCCTATATCTTATTATTTTTATATAGCCTACTTATAATAATGAAAATAATTTGCACATAACTCACATATGTTATAATAATTGTAATATACACCAATAGATATCGATATCGCTAATCAAAACTGTGCTACGGCATTGTTAAGGGCTGTAGAAAAACAGTCGCCTCAGAAGCGACTCATCTGCACATGAGAACCATTATAAAGCCATCTCTTGTTCAGTCTCTTTGACCGTCCATGGCCTATGTCATTCGAGACCTATGACATTTGGATTCGGCCTAGACTGACAATGAAGACGCTCTAACGAGCAGCCATGTATGTGTGAAATGTCATCTAGCTATATGTTCTAATCCCTTGACATATGACGACGATTGGTCATTCGTCTTTCTCGCCGTCTGTACATCCTTTCAAAATAGTCAGTTCTAGACAGTGTGTTCTTATCAAAGCTGAGTTGGTTGCGGGGTGCAATTGATGCAGATTTCTAAAAGCATCTTTATATTCCGGAGAGCAGGCGCTGACCGCTCGGCGTGGTGGGTGTTATCTGTGAAGTAAAAACAGTTTTATTTAATGTAGAAAATTAACAAGACTTTATGAAATTAAATGAAGCAGTTTCAACAGCCAGTTTTAAATAAAAAAGGATAACTATCCCAATTACTTGAACTATCATTCTATAATACCAAGATCACAGTGTCCGAGTGGTCTATATACCACTTAATTAATATGCCTCTTTCTAGGCAAAAGAACATACATGTTTATATAGGCATTGTTATTGTTATTCTAAAGAAATACAATTCAGACAGTGGGTCCAACACGCCAGCCGATAAAATGACTAGATCCTTCAACGTTTGTTCTGCCGTCCTAACGAACCTCATTTGGTTTTCAGAAATCGATTCTGCTCGTTACAAGTTATTGTCGGAAGTTCAGACCCGTTATTCCCTTCGACCACTGGGTCCCATTTGACCAGATCGAAGGGAAGCGGGTCAGGCCAATTAGGAGACTGCGAATAAACAGTTCAATGGTCTTTTGATGGTCTGAACACACAAGTCTTTCCGCGCGATTATCACGTGAATGAGATTCTATTTTCTGCACCGCCTTCATCCTGTTGTCGCTGTCGAGCAGTGAAGTAGGCCTATTAAAATCTGAAAGGCAAAGGAGATGATGCGAAGCAACGGGAAATAGACGAGGAAGGTGAAAGATGAGTGGAAGGGGTAGAATGGGTATAGAGGAGGAGGAAGAAAGAGAAGAATCACTGCATAGGCAAAATTGGAAGAGGAAACAGGATGATGACGAGGAAATGAGAAAGAGAGAATGCCGGACAGAGAAAGAAGAAGAAGAGAAGGACGTTTTTAAAGTGAGATAAAGAAAGAAAGAAAGGAAGAATGGCAGTGGTCATCCACAACAGTCTTAGCTATAAATGCTGTATAGATCCGTGTGTGCGTGTGACTGCAGTAGATATCTTGAAGGGATGCTACATGAATGCTCGGTTACATTACATTACGTTACATTGCATACTGCAGGTGCAATGGCAATTTCGTGAGCGATTTCATCAGCCGATGTCGTTTCGTGTCGGTGATTTATTGCCAAAGAGATTATTCGTTGCTTTCGGCGATTTCCTGTTAATGAGAGCGGTCTTAAACAAGATCATTTAGTTCCGATCTTCTTTGCAGTCATAGCGATTAAGAAGAACAGTTTTAAAACGCGAATAATACAATGATGACAGTGGTAAAAAAATACAAATTAATGAATGACAATGATGAAATCAATTGACCCATTTTATGCTGCTTAAGATGTCGAGATGAGAAAAATTGCGTTCTGCTGTGCAAAGCGATAGACCTCAAATTGCACCATTTTCTTAATGACTAGTTGGTCAATTTAAAAGCAAGTCTGAAGCAAGTCTGAAGCACGCCAATATTAAAATGTTCGTCCTGAAACTTGTTCCAATCACAGAGTACACTGAACTCATTGACGTAAATTTTTATGGTATTGTTTGCATCATTGAGCAGTTGATCTAATGTCTCAACAGCCACTTTTAAAAATTAAAGCGATCAAAGTAATCATCACAATCGTAATGCTCTGATTCCAAATTATGGCTAGGGAACTCTTTCGCCGCATGCCAGGTACAATTGAGATAAACGCTTCCATCACCACGAGAGACTATATAATCAAAAACAGAAATGACAATAATGGTAATATCTGCATCTATTCTTTTCAATGCACACGGACTAATAAAGTCTCATTTATGAGCGATGCTGTAAATTACACCGAAAACAAGAAAATAATAGACTTAATAATAAGATCATTTATTATTCTAGTATTTTCAACAGTTTTTTTTATTATGATCAATTATTTTGTGCTTTTGATGTGACTTGCAGCGCAGCACTCCAATGAAACTTTTTAGTGCGTTGCAAAGATCAAACGGAGATCATCGGGCAATTAATAATCTCCTATTGAATCTTAGAGCAGAATGCACCGGTGCGTGAATCTAATTATCTAGCGTTCAATTTGTTAACAAATAAATCAGATTCCCTTGTTTATTCTCTGTTAGCCTACTAGGTGACGTAAATTCACCGCTCGTGGATAAACTGGTCCCCAGCTCTTAGCTTAAAGTGTAGTACTTTACGATTACGATTCGTCAAAATAGGGTCTCCTTCTCTGATATTAATCGTGGTAACCGGAAATTGAAAAGGCTGACCTAGATAATGAGAGATGTCATTGGGAGCAGAATACTACATCAAGCAAAACAATACACGCACAGCAACTAATTGCCAATGGCTGGTTCACTCATACACGTTAAGTCCCAACCGATGCATATTTGTATGCATGAATGTATGTATGTATGTATGTAGGTATGTATGTATGTATGTATGTGTGTATATATGCATGTAAGTATGTATGTATGTATGTATGTATGTAGGTATGTATGTATGCATGCATGTATATATGTATGTATGTATGTATGTATGTATGTATGTAGGTATGTATGTATGTATGTAGGTATGTATGTGTGTATGTATGTATGTAGGTATGTATGTATGTATGTATATATGCATGCATGTATGTATGTATGTAGGTATGTATGTATGTATGTATGTATGTATGTATGTATGTATGTATGTATGTATGCATGTATGTGTGTGTGTATATATGCATGTAAGTATGTATGTATGTATGTATGTAGGTATGTATGTATGCATGCATGTGTGTATGTATGTTTGTATGTATGTATGTATGTATGTAGGTATGTATGTATGTATGTATGTATGTATGTATGTATGTATGTATGTATGTATGTATGTATGTATGTATGTATGTATGTATGTATGTATGTATGTATGTATGTATGTATGTAGGTATGTATGTATGTATGTATCTATGCATGCATGTTTGTATGTATGTATGTATGTATGTATGTATGTATGTATGTATGCATGTATGTATGTATGTACATACATGCATGTATGCATGTATTTATGTAGGTATGTTTGTTTGTACGTATGTATGTATGCATGTATGTACATACATGCATGTGTGCATGTATGTATGTATGTAGGTATGTTTGTATGTATGTATGTATGTATGTATGTATGTATGTACATGCATGCATGTGTGCATGTATGTATGTATATATGTATGTATGTACGTATGTATGTACGCACCCAGCAATGTATGTGTGAAGGCATTGTATGAAATCATTTGTATCCCTGTATGCATTGCGTGCATTTGTGTATAATAAGTGTCGTCAGAATTATACCGAACGATGTTTAAACTTAATGAAGGCGCTTTACGACCGTAAGCATACTCGAACTACCATAAAGCGCCGTTTTGCTTTAATTTTTAGGATTATTGGCCATACATAATGCTCTGATGCATACATTATATGCATCAGATCACCTGTATAATCCTACAAATTGAGACAAAACTGCGCTTTATGGTAGTTCGAGTATGCTTATGGTCGTAAAGCGCCTTCATTAATTTTAAGCATCGTTCAGTATAATTCTGACGACACTCAATGCAATGTGTGTGATGTTATCGAACATTTGTGTAGCGCCACTCATAATCATTACCGCTCTCAACGGGCGTCTATGCTTGGGCCAGTGAACAGGAAAGTCTTAAGGCGTCTCCAGAACTGATGACGTGAGAGGGCATGATGATGGGGTTCAAAACTTAGTTCACTTTGCTGTACATAGTCCGTTCTATGTTTATCTTTATAAGCTTTATCTTTAAGTTTTATCTATCTATAGCATTTTCTGTTTATAGCCTTTAAAGACTCTTGGTATATGGACAGTGTCTGCCTCTTGGCGTAGCAAACTCGGACAACGCGAACTGATGATGTCGAAATGACGTAGTGCTCTGACGAAATCCTCGAATCATATCGATAGAGCGAAAATGGCGGCGATGAGCAACAGATCATCCTCTCTTCTTGACCTGATTCCGATCAACCGATCGACAGAAGAGACCCCGATATCAAAGGTCAACTACGACGCCTGGAATGGGACGGACGACTCTCCAGCGTGTCGCCTATATAACTTCGTCATGTACGCCCTCGTTGTCGGATTTATCTGTCTGTTCGGATTTGTCGGGAATCTCATAGCGTTCATCGTCTTCTGTAGGGACAAGATCAAGACGTCGACGTCCTTCCTCTTCCAGGGTCTTTCCGTCATCGACACGCTACTCCTGACGCTCGTTTTCCCTCTCTACTCGGTTACGACGTTCGTGGAGTACGTCGAACTGTACGACGAGTACGCAACGTTTGGAGTGAAGAAGAACCTGCTTCCGATCGCGTACATCTTTCAGACGGCTACCATCTGGACTACGGTGCTCGTGGGGTTCAACCGCTACATTGCTGTGTGTCACCCTTTCAAGGCTGCCCGTCTCTGTACTGTCACCCAGGCGAAGAAGCAGCTGACCGTCGTACTGCTCTTCTCCGTGCTCTACAACGTTCCGAGGTTCGCGGAGGTTCCGATGCAGTTGCTCGAAAGCGACCTGTACAACATCATCTACAACAACATCATGTACACGATCTTCCTCCTCCTCCTGCCCGTTCTCAGCCTTGCCGCTCTCAACATCAAACTGATGTCGGCGCTCAAGGAACTCAAGCGAAAGCGTGCAGAGATGCAGAGCCTGCGCCAACAGCAGGACAACAACGTAACGTTTGTCCTCATCATCGTTGTCATCGTCTTCATCATCTGCCAAACTCCGGCGCTCGTCAACCAGATCTTCTGGACGCTGCTGCCGGAGTCTTATCGAGACTGTGGCGGGTTCCAGTTCTACTTCCGGCCTTTCAGCAACACTCTGGTAACGACAAACTCGGCCGTCAACTTTCCCATTTATGTACTCTTCAACACCCGCTTCAGGCAGGTCCTGGCTCAGACCTGCTGCTTCGGGGCTGCGACGCAGAGAAAGGGCGGAGCCACTCGGTCTGTCGTTAAGACGAACTGCCTCATCAACGAAGAGAGGTGCATCGGCGAAGGTGCCAGTAAGGCCGATGTAAGCGTCACGGTTGTGTGAGCGTTCGTTGAATATCGGAACTACTTGGGCGTTGTTACGTCCATAGGTACTATCGGCCACAAAAGTAGCTGTGAGGGTCGTAGTAGTGGTTGTAGCGGTAGACTTATTTACTTCGACGACTACTGCGTAAAATTGATTTACGATGGGGTTGTTATTTAACTGGTTTTCTCAGCTGGTTCGTCTCAATATTATTATTATTATTATTATTATTATTATTATTATTTCATGCCAGTGTATGACTGACTCGATAGGCGGGATATACATGTAAACAGATGCTGAATGTAACAGCGGGTGTTAATTTGTTGGAATGATCATTTCAGGCTGTAATTTCATATAGTGATTTTACGGAACTTTCCAGCAGCGTCAAATTTGTTACGATCGTTTCTATAGAGCTGTGTTTAATGTTCTATAGAGCTGTATTTAATGTTGTTCTAAAACCCACCTGCTAACCTTCTTAATCGTCATTATGTCCTGAGCTTTGCTTTTATACGATTTCACTAATTTTAGCATCAGTTTGCTTCGACTCTTTGCAATGATTATCTACTCCTGTTTTGCATTGTTTCGTTATGTTATGTCAATTCGAGCAACATTGAAACAGCGGTGAACAACTATCGTCCTATAGCGCTGTACAGAGAGGCCGGCATCTGCCGCGTATAGGCTTCGTAAAACAATCAGCTACAAGGATCCGCCAATGCGCGCCTGTAGTTTATTATCTGTCACCAAAACAATCCGAAAGAGATTCAGGGAGGAAATTTCCGATTCTTGATGATGATAAAACCGACATTATAAACAATTCTTGAGCCTTTGCTATTGGATAGCTGTTCTTTTTAAGTGGAGATGGATGGAACTGATACAAAAGGCGTTGGCTGAGTGGAAATGCGCTTTCGTTTCCAACCGTGTATAGGCCCTACTCCATGCTCAGACCATGTGCACTCGGCACTCATTCTGTTTGATGAATGACTAATGTCGCGTTGTGCTTCAGCCGAACGCTGCTCAACCCATGGACCCGTGTTTAGGCGACTGCATCAAGCTGATTCTGGCAGTAAACGCGTCGTTACCTCAGTGCGCAAACAGCGCCGAAAGTAGTCCTGTAGATATACGCGGCTCTTCTACGCTCCCTGTAAATGCCGTAAAATCTCTCACACGCATGGCGAACAAACTCCGACCTTCATCGCTTCATCGATCGCTTACAGCTGTCTTTGACTCGAGGACACTCACACGTCAAGTTGGCAACACATTTATCACCACAGACCTGGCCAAACGATTGCACAGGCGATGGAACCTAGATACGGATGAATCCAACGGCGTTAAGTTGTTCTAGTAAGCTGGGACACCATTTTCTCCCTGTTTTTCATTTCCCAAATTATGATGATTAATTGTTGTTCAACTAATTGCATAATCACTGGGGAATGCATGTGTTTTTATAAAACCTAGCTACCATTGGTTTCTTGACAGTTTGACAACAGTATGGTATGGTACCCTCCGTTCAAAAGGGGCGTTACTTAAATATTGATGAAACTAATAGAGGTTATGGTGAGGTTAACGTTAACGACAATGTCAACTGAAGTTAGGATATCGCCAAACGCTTGATGAATTTAAACCAATGCTACTCACATTCTACGATGTCTCAATTGCTTCGTTCGGCGGGAGAAAGATTCAAAATTCTTCGCTGAGTCAGACTTCAGCTGCGATACAAAGGCTGAGCAGCTAAGGGCATTGAGTACTAAGACAGGCTGATGACTGAGGCGAACTTTTCTTATAGCAGACGCGTTAAAGTTACGTGGAGAAGTAAGTATGTAGCCCATGTTTGCATCTGTCTAGCCCGTGTACATTAAATTGCACGGCACAATTACAGATGGACTTAAAATAGATTGCGATGTAAAAGTATTATTGATGTTAGGTATTCGATGTTTTTGCTTTCGTATTTGCTAAAGCGGTTCTGTGCAAATGCGATGTTGCAACAGCAAATGTAGTGAAATTTTCATTGTTTATTGTTTGTTTCTCATCTGGGGTAAACGTGAAGTTTGAGATTTTCGACTACCAGCTGCATAGATAGTCTATAGCCCGCTAGCAATGGCTCCATCGCTTAAAACGGTAGCAAAAGCTTTCGACCCTTTTGTGGTTTCTTTATGTTATAGGTTGGAACGTCTCTGGTATGTTTCTCCTTACGTGGCGATGAATACATTTGCATTTTTTTAACCCTCTGCTGACCTGATTCGCTGAGATATGTACAATCAGATCGGTTAGGTATATAGACTACATACGTCGCCGGTCTTTAAACGGTCGATCGGGAGAGAATTTCAGTCTAATGAAATTGGAAAGGGTCGGTCTAATGCACGCATCAATCTTGTCAAGCTGCTGAAGATGTCTTTGCCCAAATGAAACATGAATACGCTAGCTATCAACTGCACCGTGGTAGGATTCAGTCGAAAGATTCTTCAGCCAAGGACAAGCGCCATCGCGGAAAGGCTTTTCCATTGAAGAGCCTAATAAATGTTAAATGGCCTAAATGCGTAGACAAATTATCTTGCTTTGTGACGCATGTAGTGTAGACTACGATAACATGTGTACATTAATGCGATTACACCGTGAATGTTATTGAATGGCTGAATGAGTTTCTAGAAATGTAGGCACATGTAACATTATTAATTGCTATGAATGCGTCCTTGATGACGTCATAAATTAAAAAAATTCGGATTCATGATGATTTAACAGCACAGATCATGTTCAAAGATCGATTTTCCTTGCATTTAACATTTATCTTATTTAGACAGTTAGATAATGATTGTGACCCAAATATATTATTAGTCTACATTACTTGTTGGAATATAGACCTACTAGTAAACTTGTTTTCATAAATCTTAAAGAAGCTGTGTATAAATTCATGTAAATACAGAAACGTAGATTTAACGCACAACTTGAATTTGTTGTTCTTTAATATTTTGGCTAAAATCATGTCATATTTATTGTATTACAATCGTGTGTAATCAGTAACCACTAATCTTTTATTTGAATCATAATCATTCGATGAAAGAACCTAAATTCTTTTAGACTCATCAGCGCTCTCTTTACAATCGTACATCTTTCTTTTCTGACCTTTCATTATTCTTCAAATCTTTCTTTAAACTTACCAGCGTTCTCTATCATAAGCAACCTATTTTCTACCAAATTAACGATTCCTTCTTTAAACTTCTGTCCGCCTTTTGTCTGAATATTAGATTCTTTACTATATTATACAGCCTACAAAAACATCTAAAAAGCAACGACCGGTCGATCTTTGATCGATCCAAATTTTAGGAGACTTTATGCTGCTTATATAATTTTATATCTGCACTCGAAACCAAACACCCACGTCCTTTGGCTTACGGTGATTTTTTGACTGGTCTTATATGGATCGGGTATAAAATATATTTATAAATATGTAACTATAAATTAGTTTAAAAAGTCAAATAGGGTCTGTCTATCTTCTATGGTCCATTTGATTTTCAAATAAACACAACATCGTTGAATTTCTACCACCATATAAGGCATTCGACCAAGTATTTTGCAATATTCATCCCCTATACTATATTTATATATATATATATTATTATGCGCAATGTTGAATATATACACCTAGATGTATAAGTATTAGATGGTATTATATAGTATTATAATATATTATAAATCATATGTATACTAGAGGTCTGTTGGTATACCCAACCTGCGTGTCCACCAGTACCAGACCCCGTACCCGGAAGAACTGGTAAGGTACGGGTACGTATTTTACAGATCGGGTCGGGTCGGGATTCGGGAAAAGTGATCACGGGTACGGGTATATAATGTTAATCGCTGTTTTTCTCATTCCTCTTCCTCCTGCTTCTTCTTCTGTCCCTCTTTCTGACCCTCCTCTACCCTTTCTTCTCATTCATCTCTCCCTGTTCCCGCTCCTCCTCTTTCTCTTACATTTCGTCATCATCTTCACCCTCAATTGTAACTTCATCCACCTGCTTTTCCTGTGGCTTCTGTCCCTAATTTTGCTGCCCCTCCTCTCCCTGCTCCTCCTCCTCCTATTCCCCTTCCGTCGTTTCTCCAGCTCCTCCTCAAGTTCCGTACTCCTCTTTTAATTAATCTTTTTCTTCTTCTTCCTCCTCTCCCCTAATCATGATGTCTCCGTACTGTTTGGTTTATTCGAGGGACGTCAGAACGACCCTAGAGCAGCGACCACCCCCAAACGGATCAGCTGCTGAGCAACGTCTCAGTTTCAGCATTTTCGCTTAAACACATATTATTTTTTAAGCAGGGCTAGTAAGACCTTGTGTGGTTGACCACTGCAACCGCGATTCCCATGTACCTGTGCCACGCACGTTATTGAATTCCAATACCCGCTCCTACGCATGACACGAGTTTCGCCTCATTACACTCTGACTTTCTATCTCGGTGTCTGTCTCGTACTCTCTGACTGTATTACTACTGGTGTTCATGTCTGTCTGTCTGTCTGTCGCTCTGTATCTCTCTCAGATGCCAATGCTTGCTTGTCCTATATACGACCCAGCATAATGCATGCTATGTATATATATAGGACCATTTAATCTTGTATTTCCAGTATGTCAGCCATTTATCTCGTATATTTGTATGCATGTATGTATATGTATGTATGCAATATGGCATGTATGTATGCATGAGTGTGTATGTATGTATGTATGTACGTGTGTATGCATGTGTGCATGTATGTATGTATGTATGTATGTATGTATGCATGCATGCATGTATGTCTGTACATATGTGTATGCATGTAAAACAAGTGTGTAGCTACATGTAGGGCTATGTATGCTTCTACGTGACTGCATGTATGCATGTTGAATGCATGCAAATATACAACTAAGTATATATTTATGTATGTATACATGCATGTGTGTATGTATGCATGTGTCTATGCATGTATGCTTGTACATCATGCCATTTAATGTATACTGCTTCGTGCATGTCAGCCCTTCTCAACAGCAGGACACATGACTATTATAACATATCAGACAGGTGCTTTTAAACATCTGGATAATCGCCGTGCATATAAAGGCAGAGTAGGTGTTGCAATAAGCCAAGCAAATTTTTGTCGACGGCAACGGCCTCTGTTGTCATAAGCTGTCGTTAAACCATGGATCCATCCACCTTAAAACAAATAAACGTATATATATATATATATATAAATTATATCTCTGAAATAAGTCGGGTGGTGAACCGCGATACCCAACGTCTCTTTCACAGAAGATGTGTTAGACGCGACCTGCGATCTAGTCGATGAAGCCATCTGGGCCAGATGCTATACGAAAATATATATTATCACACATGTGATAAACGGTATAAGGTGAAGCAATAAGAAAATATGTACAATAGTTCCTGGAAATGTGTGTACAAATGTTACTGACACCGAATCTGACAGCCTTGATCTTGCCAACTTGATTTCATATTGCGCCATTTTGGCTTACATAGGATCAATCTCCTTAACGCCGCTTGGATAGGTTGCTGATAGATTTTTTTCGATATGCTTTTGCAAACATGAAGCCTAGAAATTCCATATGACGCTCACATTTGTATTGGGTATCATATTGGGTTCGGTGAATAGCTGATCATTTTTAAGCTGTCTGTACGAATAGGAATAAGGGAAAGTTACGAGACAGGATGTTTCAAAGCGTACATTGTATTGCAAATGCATTACTCTGCTCTCTTTGGCAGTTGTTACTGCAGCAAAATCAAGACTGACGAGTTGAGAAATATCTACGGCTTGCTGTCATGCCCTTACATATTACAGTATAACGTTGAAACAATAGTCTGTGTGGTGATTTCGGTGCTTTCCCGTATACAGAAAATCACGGAGAAGCATATGAAATGATCCATTGAGATTAATCTTCTTTAACAATCGCACAGACGTCTGACTGCACAGAATAGAAGCACGTAGAAGACAAATGTTGTCAGTTTCACGACAAGGTATGGAAATTGTCGAGGCTGCCTTTTCAACGTTTACATGATTCATTTCCACTTTGAAGTTTCGTCTGCTTCGAAGTAGTCAAAAACGCTGAATGAACAAAAAAATTTGGTTCTTTATGAGAGGACGCTTTGTGATTTAATCACAACTGTTATAATTATATGCGTTTAAATAAAATACGTCCTCGATGATGTAATGGCCAAATGCATGCGACGTTTAGGCTATGAATAGGCAAAATGTAGCTGCGGAATATAACGTTGTCGTTACAAAGCAAATGCTGTGGCTTATTGATTCCAACCAATACAACGGACGGACCTCTTTGTAGCCTACTGTGCCTGTTTATCTCTGCTACAATACTGACGAAATTATTCTAATTGAGCGTCTGTGTATCATTGACATTTATTTTGAATATAGGCCTATTATATTAGGACATATCACACCGTTGTGCAACTTCAACATCAGTAGATTAGGTTTTTCAGTCTTTTTATTCACTAACCTAAGATTCCATTGGTATAATCTTCAAATATGGCTAGGTGTGGTACATTGAGCGGTCTGTCATGGTTTATGGGTGCCTTGTACTAGCCATCTACTCAGACGAGCACTAGACTGAACAACGGACGTACAGAAAAACAGAAGAACATGACGTTTATCCATGCAACCAGGTAAAACTAAGAAACAACGGATCGAACAAGAAACCATAAAGAGACAAAAACGTAAAGAAAAAGGTGGAAAGAGAGGAAGACCTGCGGGAGATAAGCGGAATGAATGCACCAGAGATATCTCAGCTGAAAATAACCGTGCTGGAAGACAGACGCTTTTTATAGGACTAGTTGAAGAATCAAGGACCGATTGGAGACCAGAGGAACATCAAGAGAGTAGGAAGGAAAACAAATGAATCAAGGATAAGCAGGAATTTGAAAATGCTCACGAAGAGGAAGGAAAGGAAGACAGAGGAATGAAGGGGAAGGACAAAGCACGGACGAAGGTATGAAGGGAACTAAATTCGACGGCGTTGGTTGGTTTTATCGGACGTAGAAGAAACAACAAGTAGAAAGAACGAGGAGCAAGAACTCGAGTGAAGAGTAAGGTACTTCTTCCAACAGAAACATTGCAAATCGCACGAAACTGCGTCACAGTGATTGCGCTCTACGCAAGGCAAACACTTTGCTGGATCAAATATTATCACGATGAAAAGAGGGAGAGAGAGAGGGGGAAAGAGAGCAAAAGGTAGAAGAAGAGGGTTGCTAAAACAACTTAGACATTGCAACATGGTCGAAAAGCCGTCTTCTCGAGACGTACAGCGGCTGTGTATGACACAAAGAAAAGGCGATGATTTGCATTTTACGTAGAATTCAATTGATCAATAAATCAGTCAATCAATCGATCAATCAGTCAATCAATCAATCAGTGAACAACCAGCCAATGAATCAATATATGAGCATAGTATATCGCCCCTTCAAGACATCTACTCAGCGGCCAATATTGCAACTTGCCTGAGAAATTCAAATTCTGTTTGAACAAGATTATTTATTCAGTCATCTGGCTAGCATTTATAAATTCCACATACATTTGACAGAAGCCTATTTTGTGTGATGTATAATTCACCTTCGGCTTTAAAATGCTGAACAAGCGACCCAGGTGGATCGTCGCTCTTGAATGACCAACGCTCCATCGTAATTGTCGCCGTAATCGTATACTCACAATTTTTAGAGCATTTCTCTGTAGCCAAGCGCAGGGCACCAGCTTATTCACGAGCGCTGTGTCGTATCTACGGAGTGGTTTTGAATCGGTGGTGCGCGCACCATTGGAAGTAGATGGATCTTCAAAATATGACACAATCTCATTTTTTAAATATGACATTAGCTCAAGCTCCATTTGTCATCAAATGCTCCAAAATGCGTTGTAGGTTGAGGTTACACCTCCAGACCATGCTAAAGAACCGTTGTTTTTGATCTTAACTGTGATAGTGATACGTTACACTACATACTTATGCTCATGCTTCGGTTTAGTCAGTTTGAATGTAATTAATCAAACACCATTATTATTAGAAGGAGAGCGTCCAACTTTGAATATATTCTATTTTGAAATGAATACTATACAATATACATTGTAGCAATATTAGTTTTATCAAGAAATATTCTTAGTCATACATGCCCGCATGCATCCGTACATACACATATACACTCTTATACACACAAGCATACAATACAATACAATACAATACAACTCAGCATTTATAACGCGCTTTATCACGACAAGTCGTGCTCGAAAGCGCGCACACGCCTCGACGACACAACTGCGGTTGTACTGCAGAGCAATGGTGCGCGAAGGATTTGCTCAAGGTCCATACACAGTGACTCCCCGGACGAGGGTCGAACCCGCTCACTCAGCGCATACTGAACGTTACGGGCCGACCGCTCTAACCAATCGGCCACCATGCCAAATATATGCACACTTACACATGCACAAATTACACGAATGAACGTCTCTTTGTTGACGCTTTCAATTTAGAGCAGAGGTAAACATCGAGTGTCGGGAAATTCGTTCATAGACGAATGGAAGTCCATATACTGTTTATTATCTACAACACGACGATAAACTTTAATTTGATGGACGGAGTCATGTAAGCATCTGATGTATGCGTCAGAAATTTATGGACGAAACGAAGTGATCTGGAGAATAAATACATCGATCTTCTGGGTCAATACTTACAGGAGGCAGTTCATCGATTTTAGGTGCAAAGATAGCATTGACTTCAACTTGAAGGAGTATTTGAATGACCTGCTTGAGAGTCAACTGTCGCTTAGAACATCTCTACACGCAATCACGTACATATATATATATGTTATATATATTATATATATATATGAATAATATATATATATATGCATGTATGTACTAATGCAGAGCTTAGATGTGAGGTTCCAGACTAATCAAATTCAGATATCTAGTTAAGAAATAAAGTTACTGTCGAGTAATCTTTATCTGCCTGCTGCTTGTATCTTTTGTGAGACAGGGTGGGCCAAGACATTGATAGTGGCAGTAAGTAATGATGATTAAAATGATTAAGCAATAACATGAACAAGATGATTAAACAGTAATAAGATAATTACAAAGTATAAGTAGCAGATAGGTGCGTCTTGATGTCCGTGTACATGTATGCATCCATGTACGTGTGTATGCGTGATAACATGTTATGTCATACGTATGGTTGACTTTATAAAATTGTGTATATTAGCAATTATGTTGCTTATATGTATGCATTTTACTCATGCTTTACTGCTGTACAAATATAATTGTCTTTGATTAGCCTTACATTTCTTTATATCATTTATAAGAATCTATTATGCCAGTTCTAACTGAGAAGAAATCGTTTACGGAGTCTTATTGCGGCCAGAGGCGGCCATTGGCCATTCCGCGTCAAATTGCATTTCCTATGCAATACTTGGGTCGGGTTCTAATTCCTTGACCCTGAGCCTCCGGGAAAGCGGCGAATCCGAGTGGTTTCGATTTGGATGAATGCTGTACTCGACAGCTGGTATCATACCTCAGGCACAGCACGAACAATTCAATTATGCTCAAAGGCAGCACTTGTGAGCCAACTCGAGTGAGATCAAAAGATAGACAGGGAGAGAGGAAGAGTGAGACAGAGGAAGTAACGATACTGCATAGGAGTGAGGTGGAATGAGAGGCAGATAGGAAGTAAGAGCGAGACGGAGGAAGGAAGGTTTCTACAGAGGAGTGAGATGCTGTGTGAGAGCATCGAAAGATATACAAGGAGGAGTAAGAGTGAGATGGGGAATGGAAGAATGCTAAACTATAGTGAGAATCTGTGTCTGATGGAAAGCTTCATTGCATACCTTCAATTATTTTATTTACCCTTCTAAGGTATTCAAGCACAGTTTGACAGTTTATTGATTGAACATGCAGTTGACATATTCGAGGAAATGTTTGTTACTGCATACGCATGAACTGAAACCGACTACATTCGCAGCAATGTTTCAGCGATTTATATAGCGCCTGCGTAAAATCTCATTGGTGCTTTTCGAAGGGCAGACTAGAGAAGTGGCTCATTACGCAGTGTCCACAGTTCCATCTTCAGAGCCACCCAGAGTAAATATCGAGCAATGAGGGAAGGAAGAATAGATGACATTTACGCTTCCGACAAGTATTTAATGAGGTTGTTTGTCAGTGCCTGTCAGACTGTTTGTCAGTCGTACTGACAGTGACGTCAATGAGCCTTGTACGTCGTACCTACAATGGAGGATTCATCGTAGCCGGTACTCCATCTTATAGCGACGTCATAGTTCACTGAGTCGTCTATGATCGCTTTTTCGGTTTCTCTCCTCAAGTACTCAATCTCAGTCTGACCTCGCCAACCGTTATCTCATTCGTCATTACTTCTCTCTCCCTTCAACATTTCCTCCATCGTCTGCATGATTTATCCCATAGCCTTCGCACATTCGTCTCCAGTTATTACTCGGTTGCTGTGCACCCACCGTCCCATATCTTGGGCTCGCCAGGATCCTCTGCGCACCAACCATTCGAAATCTAATTATTATAAACCCACAGACAATTTGTACATAAAATTGTCCCCACTACGGAGTGAGGAATGGACGCCAAACACAGACGCCAGATGAGTTGGACTACTCCTGTACGCTGTCCAGTCTCTCGACTTCAGATCCATCGCGTAAAAATCTTTAAGACGTGGACAGAAACTGGACATGTAGGTTTTAGACCAGATTCAAGACATAAAAATGATCTTTCGAAAAGTAATCAGTTTCAAAACTTATCTTTTCAAACAATCAAACGACTGCAATCGACATTTTGTTCTTGTGTACAGCGTTCTTTCCTTTGGCCTCTGCTTTGCCACGGCGCTATATAAATTGTCCTATTATTTTTTATTCAACTTTTTTATTTGAGACGTAAGACAAAATAAGTTCAGAACTATTTCCGTAATAACAGCCTTACATTCATTTATATCAGACCTCAAGTTCAGCTGGTATAAAAGCGATCTTGAAAGAGAACCGTCGGACTTTTTTCAGAATTAAAACACGATTGTAATTTGGAAGTGGACGTTATGACGAAGGCTATTCTTAACCAACACGCAAGAGAATAGATTCGAGCTTCCTCCGTATTCGGTGTTAGAAAATGGTGCACATACCTGTTCTCTATTCGGTGTAAGGAAATGGCGTACATACTTCCTCCTTATTCGGTATAAGAAAATGGCGCACACACTTCCTCCCTATTCGATGTTAGAAAATGGCGCACACTCTTCCTCCCTATTCGATGTTAGAAAATGGCGCACACTCTTCCTCCATATTCGATGTTAGAAAATGGCGCACACTCTTCCTCCCTATTCGGTGTTAGAAATGCGCACATACTTCCCCCCAAATCGGTGTTAGAAATTGGCGCACATTCTTCCCCTATTCGGGTTTAGAAAATGGCGCACATACTTCCTCCCTATTAGAAATTGGCGCACATACTTCGCCCTTCGGTGATTTTTCTGCTCTGTCGTGTTTTTAACCCTGGCGTGGCTTAATCGATTATCGCGTCCATCACTTGGATCTAGTTCTCGTTGTGAGACTGTGACCCATTATAGGTTACCGTAGTCTTCTCTTGCGTCAGAGACTGTAGAGTTTGAGTAATTGTTTGTTAATTGGAATCGACATCTCATGAAAGTCGAGCGAATAATCCCAAAGGAGAAATTGCCCAACAGTCGTTGGGAAGGCTTTTATCACTAGGATTCTGGACATTTTGCAATCAGCACAGTCGATAATCAGACTAATTTCTATCCACATGTATAATCTATTATTACTTCGATGCTTATCATTACTTTATATAACCAATTTGCCATGCAAAATTATATACTTACCTGCTTTTTTGCTGGTGTAGGTCAATCTAATTGGAGTTACCTTCATTCATCACCTTGGGCTACCCCAATGACTGGCTTCTCTACATCAAGCTGATGGAGAGAAGCCAGAAATCAGGACGCCTATAAATGCCTTTTATATCCCCCGGAGTTTCCCGGAGCGCCTATGAATAGTTATTCTGTGAGTGGCGCTATATAAATCTGAAGATACGGTACGATGAGATACGATACTTACAAAGCCACTGTGTTTCATTCGATCATCACGCCTGTACAGCGTTTTAAACGCACATTGATCTGACCCATTTCTTGCTTTTTGCTTCTGTGTTATTTGTTAAATCAGTTCGTGGTTTTTTCAAGTTTCGCCAATTTTGTCCACTTCCCTCTGCCATTTTGTATTATTCGTACACCAGTCCACCGATGAATTAATAGATTATTGATCTGTCTGGCCTCGTCAACTATTCCGTGGTTCCCTCTGGGGCACCATTCGCCGGCTGACTCCTTCGAGCGGTGACCCTTCTGCCATAGGTACCGAAGCGCTTGGAGGCTTCTGTGAGTGCCATAATGTCACTGCCTATAAATTGTTTAGTGGTCGCAAAGCTCGGTGGAGTGGCTTGTACAGCGGACAGCACTTGGTCGCTACCTGCTTCTGCTGGCGCTGCTGTCTGTCTCGCAGGAGAGAAGGAGGAGAAGGAGGAGGAAGAGGAGAAGGTGGAGAAGGAGAAGGAGAAGAAGGAGGATAAAGTGGAGAAGAAGGAGATGAAGGAGAAAGAGGAGGAGGAGGAAGAGGAGGAGGAGGAAGAGGAGAAGGAGAAGAAGGAGGAGGAAGAGGAGAAGGAGAAGGAGGAGAAAAAAGAGAAAGGGGAGAAGAAGAAGACGGAGAAAGACGAGGAGGAGAAAGAGGAAAAGGAGGAAAAGGAAAATGATTGAGAAGCAATGACATAGAGGAGGAAATAAAGGTCGAGGGCGACGAGAGGATTGGCATTGACATTACAGGGGTGGATGATAACTGCTAGTGCCTGAAAGGAATGAGGAGTAGAAAGGAGACTGGGGATAATGAGGAGGGACAGGGACAGGGACAGGCAGGAATATGGAGAGAGAGGAAAAGGGAGACAGAGAGGCAGTAAATTGGGAGCAGATGGGAAGAGAGTTTTATGAGACGAGAATGGCATGCTCCTGCATGTGTAACCTCTTGACCTTCACTACCTATTTAAAGTGGTGGATAAAACGAGATACTGCGACGCCCAGTCAATCGCACAGACAACCAGACATGTGAAGAGGCAGGCATCTCAGACAGTCCAGCGACATTGGGAGAACAAGAAGACTCAATGAGTAGGAAGGGTCTATCAGCCTGTCACTCACTGAGCGTGTCGGTCTGATACACAGACAGAAATGCAACATACGTAGATGCAGACAGGTATACAGATACATTGGTAAAAGCAGGGCACTGAAGTGCTACCACTGTGAGTGCTCCTGAGACGCATTAAACAAGTGCTTTGTTACGCAAAGCTTTAAGTGCGGTTAGTGTTATATTGACATGGCAAGTTTATTTGTCAGCTGATAATAATGCATGCAGACTCGTCTGTCTATTTATGGGTCAGATGATGGCGTCAAGCACAAAAGTATGGACTTCAACGTCAGATGGCCTTTGCTCTGACGTCAAGGAAGAGGCCTTGGTCTCTCTCGAAGGAACTGGAAGGAACACCCCGTGGTGGCAGTTATTAACAGGCTCAGAAATAGTTGTCATGCAAGCATAAATATAATGGATATAATTAGGTATGTATGTATGTGTGTATGTATGCTTGTATGAGTATATATATATATATATATATGTATGTATGTATGTATGCATGTGTGTATGTATGCTTGTATGAGTATATATATATATATATATATGTATGTATGTATGTGTGTATGTATGTATGTACATATGCATTTGTCTGTCTGTGTATGTCTATCTATCTATCTTTCTCTCCATTTATCTACCTATCTATCTATCTATCTATTCATCTACATACATACATGCATACATCTATCCACCTATCTATCTATCTATCGATTGAATTTACCTGTCCATTCTTATATCTATCTATCATCCATCCATTCATCCATCCTTGCTTCAATTTATCTATCCAGTTTTACCTATCTAGGATTTTCTTATTTATTCGGATTCATGTTTGTGTAAATTGTATGGGCTCAGCTATATATCTGAACTTACTTATCCAGGTCAATCTGTCTAAATCTATCCATTCAGATATCTATCTCTCCATCTATCTTTCCATCAATTTTAGTATTGATCGATTTCCTACATCTATGTACGTAATTACATAGATATTTATTTCAGTCAAATGAATTTATCGTGTTCGGTAATTCAATCGTATTATCTCCGACGCATCTCTAGCACTGGATAATTGACTTTGGCTTAGAATACAACGACGGATGGTAAGTAAGACGAGGACGATTAGTTGATTTATTAATTAATTGATAATGGATACTATATGTTTCAAGGAGTCTGGAAACTGTGACATAAGGTCAGAAGAGGCAAAATAAATTACATCGAGTCCCAGAAGATTTTACCCAGACAGCGAAACTGAACGAGGTCGTGGAATTAGCATCATCGTGAGCGATGATATCCTACTCTATGGATGACGTTTTCAAGATGGCTTCGATTATAGACTGGAGTCCCAATTACCAGTTGATATTTGATGGGACCGTCAAACACTGGATTTGTGCGACGACAATGCTGACTGCGCTTCAGAACCTGTATGCCTTTTTTGTACGTCTGCCTGCCTGCCTGTCTGTCTGCTTGTACGTCTGTCTGTCTGCCTGCCTGTTTGTTTGTCTGTTTATCTAACTTTCAGCCTGCTTTAGCTGTTTCGGTGGCTGTATTTCTAAGTGCTCCCACGACTGTCTGCCTATTATGCCTAACTGCTTGAGTAGCCATATTTGTGGCTGTCAGTCTGCCTGCTTGATCGTCTGATTATCATAGTCTGTATGTCTGCATGATTGATATCTAGTCTCTTTGAACGAATTGCCTATATATATCTGCTTCTTCGTCAATCTATACCTATCATGCCTTTCTGTTTCTCGTCCTGTCTGTCTGTTTGACTGTTTGTGTGTGATCTGCACACTTATCTGAATTGAAATCTTAATCTAATATGCCATCTGACACAATTGCTGACACGATTACTTTCTGGCGAAGTCGTCTAGAAGTTTGACCATAAATCACTTCCAATTTGTGTGTCTGCATTGAGTTGAATATCGCCTCGTTTAGATATACCAAAAGCGTTATATAAACGCTCGTGTATATATATACATTATACATATATATAATATATATAATATATGGTATTCTTCGTGGTTTATTGCTTTGGATAATTGAAACGTCATAGAACATAGTAGCAAATAATCCATAAGACAAATGATTAACAGATATTTCTAGTCAATCTTCCTGCATAAATCAAGGCAGTATAATTATGCATAAGCACATCGAGCCATTGCGTATACTTTGAGCAATAACAGAATAGCACGGTTTGTAATACGATGCATGCGACTCAGTGCAATTGAATGCCCCTTGAGGCGTATACAACGACATGACAGTCTATAGTGCGTCACTTCATATCTTGTAATCTATCACTTTATTTTGCTTAATAAACTCAGTCTCATCAGACTCATTACTCTCTGACTGTCACGCAAACACATGAACACACAATTCTCCTGGGCCGATCATCTCGTACATCAGTGAGTCCCTCCATTGCATGCTTCCAATTAAGCTGGATAGTCTTAGGGATTTAGCTGCTGACCCGCCAGCTCCTTCCTCCACTCATGCAGATCTTTAGTCTTCGTGGAATTTCAACCTATCCTTGAGTCAGATCTACCCCGTCTATTCTCCTCATCTAACCTGAAGTCCTGGCTTATCATACTTGTATTTGTTTAAACGCACGTTGAAGTTGCACTATATAAATGTACGCCCATGTCTTTTCATCCACTTGTATATATGAATATGTCGTTTATATGAGTTCTATGGTTTTGTTGTTTACAACTGTTGCTTTTTTACTCCTTGAGAAGGGTATACATGCATTCTGCATGGATAAGTTCTCTTTTTTGGCTTCAGTTTATTCCAGTTCATTGTTTTGATTTCAGCTAACTGCTGGAGAGTTTCTGCTACTTCTGTCAGTGTGACTATGGAGAGTTAAAACATACTTTTATGTTGATACTTACTTGTACCGGTAATGGTGTCGTAGGGTGACCCGTAAGCGGAACCATTGGTTCTTTTAGGTTTGCCTTTTAGCTTTAGCTATGTGAATGCTATGAAACGATGTGTATTTAGTACTTTATTGTTATGGAATTCTGTAAGATGTTTGTATAGCCTACTGGAATTTCAAAGTGCAATAAAAAGTTGTCTCTCTCTCTTGTGAACTGGATCCGCTTCGACATTGTTGACATACAAGATGATATCTTTTTTACTGCACTTATTCGGCAGATCACTCTATGAAGGCCTTCTGCCTTCTTCGCCGAAGCGTGCCGTTGTTTTCCCTACACTTAAGACATCTAACTTTGATCAAAGCATATGTCAGAACTCAGAACTATCGTCCTATGTCTAATCTTCCTTTCCCTTCAAAGACTTTGGAGCGACTTGTCTCTTTGCAGCTTCTTTCTTATCTGGAACAGTCGGACCTTTGTTCCGTCTAGGCAATCTGGTTCTAGAGCTCATCATTCAACTCCTATCTCTTCTGTCAGACATTTACTCTGCATTGGACACATTCCATGTTACTACGCTCTTAGCCCTCTTTGATGCTTCTCCGGCATTTGATATGACAGTTCAGGACATTCTCTCACGTCTCCTCTGGTCTTAGTGGTTCTCCTCTTCACTGGTTTCGACCCAGTCTCAAATATAGCTCGCTCACAAATGGTCATTCCAGGTGACACCCGCAACCTGTGGGCACCTGTCAAATTTGGAGGTACCAGAAGCCCTGTGTGGACGGTTAATTTCTCTATATAATGTTCACAGACGAAAAAACTTTCCTTTTTCATAAACATTCTGCAGTGGGACACCTCTATGCCGATGATGTTCAGGAATTTGTCCAATGTTCGCCTGCAGATCAACTTGTCCTTTCTCGATCTACAGAGTTCCCCCATCCTCGGAATTTCATTGCTAGATGTCCTCGAATCGCCTCACATAGCTCAATAAAACTCAGCTGATCTGGCTTGGCACCCGTCAGCAGCTCATTAAATTTGACTATGGCCTAGTTTATGAACAGTTCCCATTATTCACTTCATTTTCTAGTGTTCGTGACTTGTATGTTACCATTGACAGCACTCTTTCGTTTGCTGATCACTCGGTCTACTTTCTATCGCCTGCGTCGACTTCGAGGTGTCAGATGATCTGTTCCCTCGTCCACTCTCGACTCTATGGTTCATGCTTATGTCTACTCACGCACTGATTTCTCACCTCTTGTTTATCTTCCGAAATCTCGGTTGTCACCTCTTCAATCGGTGATAACTGCAGCTACCGTCTGATTGCCCGTATCCCTCGCTTCTCACAGTATCACTACCTTCCTGACTGAGCATTTACACTGGCTTCCGCTCAAAGCCCGCATTCGATTTATAGTTCTTTTCTTTATTTACATCCAGATTGTTTTGGGTTAGGCTCCACGCTATCTCTGTGATCTTATACGCCGTCCCCTTTCGGCTGCCTCTCATCGTCCTCTTCGTTCCTTACATTGACATGCTCTCTTGGTAATTCGGAGACGGACGGCTCTCGCAACATATCGTGCTTTTGCGTGGTCCTTTGCTTTGGAATGATCTTCCCTCTCTGACTCGCTCTTTGATTTTAACTGGGATGCTTCTGTTTCTGCCCGTATTGTAAAGATTTCTCTTTTCCCACAGGGTTTTTCGCACTGAAAGCGCCTCTGATTAGGTTGTGCTGGGAGAGGCGCTATAGAAATATGTAAATACAATACAATAAATTGATGCAAGTGTGTATACATGTATACGGCGTATTATACGCATATGAGAAGGCATGATTTCGATCACACTCGAGTATTTCATCGTAACATTTATACGAAGGCAGATATGCATGTAAACAATTACACCTGTATCAGTATAAACTCATAAGTAATTTCAATCCTGGAGCCAGAATAGTCTTGAAGTGGTTGCACTACAAGCGGCCATCAATATTACTGAGAGCAGCTTCCAAGAGAATTCCTGGAGGTTGATTGGTACAGGCCATTAATTGATTAAGGTCAGGTTTCATCTCTGATTGGCTGTACTGCGTATGCAATTAACTGATGGATTAATTGATGACAGCACTTAAACTTTATATAAACAGTTAATTTTGGCTGTACTTTTTAAGCTTTTTAATACCGTAACCTTACTGACTCATGTACCGACTATTTCACTTTCACTATTCGGCCGAATACGAATAATTGGACCAACTATTCGGCCGAATACGAATACAAATAGTGTACAAAATAGGTATACCGACAAATTTCAAAATTTCAAATGTGAGCAAAAGTTTAAGCTCAGTAAATTAAATAAGTAAACTAACAGTAAACAGTCAACTACTTGTAATTTTGCATCCTTCTGCCAGACTGTGTGAACTAGGAATAAAACGAATTTAACTAATCTTAGAAAATGAGATGGCTGACACTGCGATATCGTGGTTAAGGCAGTGGAGAGTTACTTCAGTCCACTATATATATATATATATATATATATATATCAGATATCGTTTGTGCAGAAACAAATGTCACGTGACCGCTATTCGTATTCGGTCCGGAAGCTACTGTTCGGCCGACTACAGAATAGCTGTTTGGACCAATATTCGGCTTAGAAGCGAATATTTGGTACAGCCCTAATATTAAGTTACTATGCCTTTGTCAGCCTTTTTAGTCCATCTTAGACCATTCTCTTAATTAACTAGTCAAGATTGATGTAGTAGTTACTTTAGTCCGCTTGCAGCCATCCCCATTCTAGCTAGGTGATAGAATTTAATGGCCCTGACAGCGGGATAACATCCATCCTGGGATTACATCTCTTCTTGGATCACATCCTTCTTGGGATCACATTCCCCTGGGATCACACCCCTCCTGGGTCTCAACTTTCCTGGAATCGCGTCCCTCCTGGAATCAAATCCTTTCTGGGATCACATCCCTACTGGATTACATCTATCCTGGAATCACATCCATTCCGGGATCACATCCCTCCTGGGATCACATCCTCCTGGGATCACATCCTCCTGGGATCACATCTCTTCTGGGATTACATCCCTCCTGGAATCACATCCATTCCGGGATCACATCCCTCCTGGGATCACATCCCTCTTGGGATCACATCCTCATGGGATCACATCCCTTCTGGGATCACATCTTCCTGGGATCACATCCCTCCTGCACCTCCCTATTGCCATTGCCTTCTGGGTAATATAGCAAAGTTTATTTGTAATATGTAAAATTTGAGGCAATAAAATGTTTTGTTTGGTTCTGTATCCGCTGTTTGCCTTGGAATTGCGTCTTCGGTGAAAGTATTTCTCTGTTGGCCCTTCTTCTTGTTGTCTTCCTGTGTGATTTGTAGATTTTCTAGGTTGATTTTCTGCCTCAACTAATAGAATTTTTATGCTTCCAGTCCCGAAAACGCTTTCATACACAATTAAAACTGCGACCAGCTATATAGCTCGTTCTCTGTGACTTGTTCTGTGTTTTATATTTGTAGGTCTTGTTTCCATCACATTAGGATGTATCAGAGTATAATCAGACTTTCTCTTACTGATGACATTGTCAAAAAATCGCTTGCACTTGCTGGCTCTCGATTTCACTATACACGATCGCTTCATGTTCCGTCCTCTTCTAATCAAAGGCATTCCTGGCTGCTATCAACTCTATTTCCTGCATTGGTATACACTCTCTTTCTAATCCATCATCAAAGGTATGTTGGAACTTCTATTGAGCCGGGATCTAATGCACAGGACTTTAACCGCTAGTGTGATAAGGCTAAGCTGCGCAACGGGCGTGATTAGAGGTCCCTCAGGGCTCTTCTTCTTTCAGTATTGTCCCGTTCCTTAGATTTATCTCTTAACCTAAAATGTCCTGTTGTATAGCTTCATCGTTTCTTTATTTGTTACGTAGCAATTCTATACAACAACTTACGGGATCAATAGAAAAACTAATTGATTTGATTTGATCATCCAGTTTATCAATCCGTAAGACGAAGAGGCTAGCTAATGGTAGATAAACATTTGGAAAGAGGAAGGCAAATCAAAAACATTGGATCGTCTTCGTGAACTTCACTGGCTTCTTCTTTTGACATTAAATTTTAACAACGTATTGGCCAGCGCAAAAAGCGCTTCTGAGTAGATTTCTTGAAGAGGCTCTATATCAAGTCTTATGGGTTCATTCATTCATTCATTCATTCCTGTTGATTAGCGTATTTAGTTTTCGTACGTCTGATCATTCAAGATGTTGTGCAGGCCTACGCTGCTAGCGGTTAATTCCACATTGGCTTCTGAGACTTATGCGTTTTTATGGCACTGGCTTCATCTATAGGTTATGGACCATTGTAGAATCACGCACGTTCGCCTGCAGACCTTCAGCACAAAAAGTCTGACCTGCCAACTCGTTGCCATCATTTAAATCACTAGTCACGACTAGCTAGATTACTTTTGGCTATTTATCAGATTCAGTTAAGCACCCTGAGTGAGAGATAAGCAGTTTAAATAAACGAATAACAGTGAGCACAGTTGAGTAACGAGTACTCAGCGTGAGCGAGTCTTCTTTGAGTATCCATGAATGTATTCGTGCCCGACGTGTTTGCTGCGTATGTGGTTATGTTGCCTTATTTTACGGTTAAAATACGGTTAAATGAAGAGCCAGTATCATAATAAACGACAGCACATTGCGCACATGATTATCATTGTAGGCATGTGAACATGCATCTGAGAATTTATATAGCGTATTTAGCGAGTCTCTCAGAGGTGATTGAGAAAATTAAATCAAACGACATTGAGAAGCCGCGCATTGCTAAGCAGCCGACAAACAACGCAACAACAATTCTCTGAACGCAATCGCCGTTCAGTGACAGAACAAGCTGCATCGGGTGAAATAAGAAGCTAGCCTAACTATCCATAATCCAGCAATAGCAAAAGCGATTAGACGACTTTGCCGTCTTGGCCTTGTTGGTCAAATCGCGTTCAACAATATCACCCTCCCCAGCGTCACTGCCACGTCAGCCTAGATCTGATTGCACAATTAATTGCAATCCATTGTCTAACCAAGACAAAACCCAATAAGCTGGTTTGACAGTCATGCACTGATTTCAAAACTGATACAAATTCCCTCTGCCTTAGATCTCTCTGTCTCTGTCTCTGTCTCTCTGTCTCTGTCTCTCTCTCTCTGTCTTTCTCTCTCTGTCTCTGTCTCTCTCTCTCTCTCTCTCAATCTCTCTTTCTGTCTGTCTGTCTCTCTCTCACTCTCTCTCTCTCTCTGTCTCTCTCTCTCACTCTCTCTCTGTATACCTCTCTCTCACTCTTTCTCTGTCTCTCTCTGTCTCTCTCTCTCTCTGTCTCTCTCTCTTTCTATCTCTCTCTCTCTCACTCTCTTACTCTCTCTCTGTCTCTCTCTCTGTGTCTCTTTCTGTCTCTATCTCTCACTCTCTCTCTTTGTCTCTCTCTCTGTCTCTCTCTGACTCTCTCTCTGTCTCTCTCTCTGTCTCTCTCTCTGTCTCTCTCTCTCTCTGTCTCTCTCTCACTTTCTCTCTGTCTCTCTGTCTCTCTCTGTCTCTCTCTGTCTCTCTCTGTCTGTCTGTCTGTCTCTCTCGCTCTCCCCACGTAAACAGTGCATAATAATGCGTCTGCTATTTAGGTCTCATCTTCGTCTCATCCGCCAATCACTTTCTCTTCATGCAATCAAGACTCAGGTCCATGCTCTGATCTGCGTTAGCATTGAACATGGCCATGCAGTCTACATTGGTCTCTCTTTCATATATACAATTGGGGTGTTGCAACATTTGACCGCATCTCGTCTTACACTAAAGACTCTGTCCAACAGCTCCCCATTCGCCGGCGAATTCTATTTAAGGTCTGCTCCTTCATACGGGACAGCCTAGCTGGTTCTGCTCCAATCTGCTGTGATCCAGTGTCCCACTTAACCAGCCATTCGCCCATTCCTCCCAAAGGTCCGCAACTGGGGGCTATCTAGTCGTTCCACAGACGCGCACTTCTATGTCTCAGTCTAGAAGTATCGTCATTGTGGGTATCTTCTGCCCAACTGGCCTACGCTGGTAACGACTCTGAATAAAAGTAGCGCAATGTAAATATTTGATCAAGGTTGTGATTATGATTGCAGTAGATGTTCAAATGACCATTTGAAATCAGACTTTAAGATATTACATAGTAGGCTATATTTTCGGTAATGTGTTGGCAAACTCTGTAATAACAATTATGATCAAAATGACAATGACGGGGTTATTTCTTGCTCAATCGATAGAATGTTTGGGTCCTTAAATTTGGGGAACGCATGCTCCGCCTATGATCTAAAACCGTCCGTCACATAGCTACAAGAAATGTTAAATTAATGTGATTCCAAGTTCTTAGTTGCTGCGAATGTCGATGTATGGTCAAGCTGGACCTTATTCGCTGCGATTGTCCCATTACCAAATCGCGCAATCAAGCGACATATCGAAACATCGCACAAAGGAGCAGTGGCTGGTTGTGACATGAAGCCAAACTTAATTGAGTACGGAGGGCGATTGCAGGACCATCAAGCAGTCTTCGAACCCTTCAGATTTCACATTGCGTTTACGACAAAAAGCCTCGTTGGAAAGCAACAGCTTCTAGCCGACGGCAGACCGTGTGTGTAGCAAATTGCTCCCTTGGAAAGGACTGTTCCGTCTTTGCCTATAGTTTGAACAATCTGAATTTCAAAGTAACCCATTGCCTTGGTAGGAAATTTAACAGCAAACACTATTAAATAGTGTTTGCTGTTATTTTGAATAGAAGTGGAAAATAGAAGCCAGAGTTGTCGCTCAACTTGTACTTTCACGCATTCGCAATTAGAACAAAACACGACAGGCGAACTGGGAGGATACGATTGGTATCGACAGAGCATAGTTTTCAGGCATAACTGCCTTCAAGTGACAAGAAACCAATCACAGTATATTATATCCCGGATATAGTTTTGTTGAACCTCCTTTGGCAGCACTCCGGTAGCCAAAATGTCCAACAAAGGGATAAACTCCGAGTCAACCGCTGCTTAATAATAATCCGCCATATTGACTTCATCTGTCTTTTTTTCACTGCTGACGGCATAAAACGGATTGTATTCACTCAAATAAAGTGACATTTGGGGATTTGTGAAAGGCCAGTTTCGAACAAATATCCTAGCTATTCCCTGCCAGACCAGGAGCCGTTTGAACGATACGTTAATCGCCGTGAACTCTATTAGACCGATGTAATAGAAGTAGTATTATATTACATCAGAATTAGATGAAAATGCTGCCAATATAAATACAGAATACCTCAGATGAGCTATTTTATTATTAGAAAAAACAAGCCTTTTTGGCAATTACAGAAATGTTGTGGAAAATGCGATTGAGATACTCTTTTTACAAATAATTATAATGCTTGTACGAACTCGCCAATAAATCGGGTGAAAAAACTACTTCTGAATAACAGAAATAAAATCAATTATTGTCAGACATCTGCAATATCTACAATAATCGTTATCCGAGTGAAGCTGGACAGCATCAAAAGGAAATTACGTTTGATATAATCGCTTCAAGCAACCTTTTAGACACGAATGAAACGACAAAAGGAGATACGAAAATTGATGGAATTAACTCTTATTTTTTAAAACGAACAGTAAATGAACGAATAAAAATAAACTGAAATATTCAATTGTTATCTTGAAAGACATCGACGGTCATTGTTATTCGAGGATGTCATTAAACTTTGTAATAATAATGATGAGTTCTGCAACGGTTTCGACACCAATTGCAATTTAAAGAAGACGCATTGTGTTGAGAAAGAATATCCATCTCATTCTTCCTCATAACTATATCCCTCCCTCTTCTCCATTCCTCCACCATCTCCACCCTGTTCTTTATCTTATAGCCCTCCTCCTTTCCTGTCTGTTAAAACTGAGAGTTCTACTGATTCAATATCTCTGCCAATTCAATCTAATCGTTCGGGAATAAGCTGGTTTCTTGCGCTTGAATTAAACACATAGGCTATCAGAAAATATTCACAAACTGATTTAATGTGGTGGGTAAGTGGGTCAGATTTGGCACAAAACAGGGAAGACCTACTGTGAGCCATTTTCACACATTTTTTTCAGTATAGTTGGGAAAATCTATGCATTTTATTAATCCCATCACGAGTAACCCACCTAGGCTATCAGAATATATTCACAAACTCTTTTAATGTTGGGGTAAGTGGGTCAGAATTGGCACGAAACACGGGAAGAGCGAGTTTGAGCCATTTTCACGCATATTCTTGCTACAGTTGGTGAATATATGAGTTATATTCTTCGTACTTATGTCTGCGAATCGCTGTCGGCAATCGTCGATTTGCCATACTGACGCAAATTGGCCCAGAGAACATCCATGCCATCTGTCAGCTGTCGGCGGTAATGCCTTCGTTTATTCCACGCTTATGCGTGGGCCCACCACTGGTGACTCTAACAGACGTATTTTACTCGTTCACTCTGACATTTGACAACATTTAGGCCAGCGCAGAGAGCGTCACTGAGTACATATATCCAAGCGGCGCTATTTAAATGTTCGATTACATTACATTACAGCTTCTAGTACGTCTCTGCTCCTTATTTGCTAATCCAACGCCTTTTCTACCTGTTTTCAAAGTCAGAATCCTTCTAGCCCAAAATCATTCTGTAGCTCTGCTTCGCACTTCCTCTAGTTATCATTTGCATGTTTTAGATATGCATTCCAGGTGTAGCACGGTGGTTGATTGACAATGACTGCTTCTGCACACGACGTGGAAGGCTTATCCTTGCTGTCAATCACAAAAGCTCCAATTCATTTCATCCCCAAGTCCATCTTATTCCATTTGATAGCTTGAAAAATCCTCGTCTCTGTCCTCAATATCATTACTTACTGTGCAATTTGCTAAATTGAAGAAATCTTCAAGTTCTGTAGAGTCTGAACGTTTTACTTGAAACCTCGCGCAGCATCCTCACTGTTTCCTTTAGCAACTCTCTCAACCAATATTTTGCAATCCGCAAAAACAGAAATTCTAAATAAAATTCTATCATGACGTTGATGCTGACAGATCATAAATAACAGCGGCCCAACATAAACGAAGCGCTACAGAAATTGTCAGATCAAGTTGCAATTGATGAAATATGATATTATAGTATGGAGTCCAACTGAAATTCTCAATGCATGGTCAAGGTCATTTTTACCGGCTTCAACTACGCCTTCGCAAACACAACATCTGTAAAAATGTCAAGTTGTCCTTTCGTGCCACCAATCCCAAAAAACGAAACCCATTCCATTGCCATTATTCCACTTGATCTTTCTTTCACCCTTCACACGATGTACATTCCAGCCATTGATGTCCCCATTAATCAATGCCTACCCACAATAATCATTTATCAAAAGTCTTCTGAATACTCAGACAAGTGGTATGCAATAAAACAAGATGTCCTATAAGAGAAAGGCAGTGATTGACGCCGTCGTATATATCGCACTCCGCATCGTCATTTATCACTGCATCTTCATCGCATGCTTCTTTATCGGTTTCTTCCCGTAAAGAAGAACGAGACGAAGAAGAACAGGAACAAGACAGGAAAAGAAGAGAAAATAGAAGAAGCAGAAAAGAAGGAGAAGAAGAGGAGCAGAAAGAGGAAGAAATAAGAGGAGAAGAAAAGGCTGAAAAGAGGCATAAATTGAAGGAGGAGAAAAGAAGAGGAAGATGAATGCATAGAAGGAGAGGGAGAACGAGAAAGAGGAGAAGGAGGAGGAAATAAAGAGAAAATAGAAAAAAAATAACAAGAACAATTAAAATAAGCATCGGTCTGTAGGTAAGTATGTTAGTGCCTGCACGAGTTAATGTATCAAGACACTCAATAAATATCCTATAGAGGCTTTGAATTGATCTGCACTAAGTTCTGCGATGCGCCGACAACACGATGTTGTCCACTCCCGTCCGCTCTCGATCCAAGATCAGCAACTCTGCATGGATTCTATTTTTTTGCAGTCGCCGGATTTTCCAGCTGGGCAGCAGTCATCCAGCAATCCAGGCACACTATCTTTCTCTGAAAACTTTATTTGCGTCTTCAGCATAGTCTTGGCCTATTATTCGATGATTCCTGTCTAGTTCGGCTGAACTCCTTCGCTGTTTGGACTTGGACAGTGCTAGTCCTGTGCCTGAAGAAAGGAGGAAGGCAACACCAAATATCAAATCATTTTCGATAAAGAACGGTGTCGTTAAAAAATCAACAACACGCTTCTTGCTTGGCAGAACGCTGCTATTCTCTCCAAGGTTCGTTCAATTGCGGCGCGAAGATATAGGGCAAAACTTATTTAATTAAGGATAGACTTCCATGCATGTGCATTATTCCCTACAGAACCCCTAAACAACGGCGATAGGAACAGCAACATTGCATGATAAATAATTGTGGATTACAACTTACAAGGTATGACTATGTTTCGCCACTTAGGCTCAAGATGTTGATTTGCAAAGACGAGGAGATCCGCCATCCCTGGACGAGCCATTGAACCTCTAGGCGAAGGGGCTTCTGCCTTGAAGCAAACAGACTTCTGTGAAGACGATGCCTTGCGTCTACAATATCTATCTCTTGGCTATTGCATTCGGTAGGTGGCCATTGGTTAAATCGCTTGCCATTTGAGTAGGAAATTTCTTCATGCAACAGGCGTCTACTTAATTTTACACCTCAGGAACACGTGTATATCAGCGCGAGATGAGTATGTATTGCGTCTTAATTAGAACTATGAGCTGTTGTCGAGATCTTTTTTCAGCGTTTTGTGTAAAGTAGGGCCTTCCTGCATAAGCAGATTACATCAATTGTAATGGCTGAGTCGCTTCTTAATGGTTAAGCGCACAGCTCCAGCTTATACACGAGCGATACCGATGGCCGTCTCATGGCTTGCATAATAAGCTGCTTTGCTAATACAACTGATACTACCCCCAACTTCCAGTGGCGACGATCCCGGAGGTCGAGGGGACAGAACCCCCTCACCTTCTACAGATAGAAAACACGTTATATGTTATCAATTCCACATTTCTTACCCCTCTCATTGGGTGTCCCTCATAATATGACACTCGCAAGTAGGCTGGTCCGTCTGTCGGAGCGTTTGTGTGTCGCTGATGAAGATTGTAGATTCGCATTCACGAAAGTTGCTGTATAAGTTTCGGTGGCAAGTCGATATAAGAACAAGTGTGAAGTCAACAGCTAAGCTTAGAAAAAAGACAAGGGGACCTTAAACACACAGCCTCAATGCACAGATATGGTATAGTTAGCCTACATACACTGTTGATTAAGATCAGTAATAACGGTCTTTGAGGAATTTTTCTTCTGCATATTACTGAACCATTCGCTTGATGTCGCGAGCGTCCGCGGAATGTCAAATTTTCCATTTCTTCAACGTAGCAATGATGATTGAAATGAAGCACTCACTGAAACTGATTGCCTTGTTTCTCCCATCTGGAGATAAAGATTGAATCTTCCTAGTTAGGGTTAGTGGATATCGTACATTGGTGGACAGGATATCAGAGAGGACGTGATATTCGTTATTATTTCTGAACTTTTTGAAAAATCTCCTCAATGTCAGTCTGATGGAATAAAAAACGAAATTTATTGATATATTGATTGATCGATTAAGCTGAATTTAGAAAAAATAAAGTGCAACGAATAATCGACCAGTTTATTGGTGTTTTTGCGACTTGATTTGCGGATTTCATAATCTAGAAAGAAACTTGGCCACTTTTAGCATAGGCTTAGTTAGCTTTTAATGAGTTGCTCGATGGCAGTGGAGCAAATTATTATAACTATTATCATTATTATTATTACTATTATTATTATTACTATTACTATTTTTTCAGAGCTAGTTCTGATCACTCAGGTGATAAGAAATTGTCCGGAGGCTGAAAAATTGGGTTATCTGAAACGGTGACGTCTCCACCGGTTCAGGCATCATCATCATCATCATTATTATTATTATTATTATTATTATTATTATTATTATTATTATTATTATTATTATTATTATTATATGTGAAGGCTGTCATATTTGCATGGTTCTAACGTAGAACGATATTCGGCGACTCGTCCCCATAAGCAAGCAGCCTGGTAGGCTCCCATATTAAATTCAATATGGCATTCTGTGTAATTGTATAGAAATCTACTTACCGTCACAGATCTTTCCTGCTGGAGCGCCATGTGAGTTAGCTCCTTCCTACGTGAGCTGGAATTAACCCGGCTCTCCCTTAATACATGTTAACAATCTTCGGTTATTAAATGTACACTGATGCAGTGTAGTATATGAGTGCAAGTCATATAGCATGGACGATGATCACTAAGTATACATAAGTTAAATTTAGTTGCAGCCATGAAAGGAGCCCATCACGTCCTGCTATTCGTTTTAACCAACTCCATCTCCCGAATGAAGGCTGAGTAGACGTTAGGAAGTGCATCGAGAATCGATCCCGAGTCCCTGCTGATCGTTTGCTCCTCTCGCCATGATACCATTACTGCACCTCCCCAAATCTCAGTTCGCCTGTGATGAGATTGCCATGATGCATCTCACTGTTCAAATGACTGGACACCTTTGCAAGATGCTCTAGTAACTAGGGAACACGGAAATTATTATTGCACTGATACATCCGCGTGATGTTACGAATAATGATATCACTAAGTAGGTTCTAGATTGCTGCAATTTTCAATTCAACGCTGCGCGTAATCGTATCATAAAAAACGTGTAGACTAAATTACCAAAACACGCAAGTGCTTACTATCTTGAAACGTAAGAACATGTGGCGTGATGCGAAGCATTACGAATGGCACTGCTTGGCAAGGATGATGGGCTGCGTGCTGGCTTCAATACGTGCCATCCATAGTTAATATGTCGCCGTAAAAAGGAAATTTCATTTGAAATTCTCTTTATGTCCTGCGCGAAGCAACATCGTCATCAGAATGACAAACGTCAACAGTTAATTACTGCATTGTACTTAGACAACTAATCAGCACTTCTCTGCCAAGAGCTTCTCATTGAAAATTGTATTGAGGAGGTTTGAAACTCGATCGCGCTGTATTGATTTTGGGCGAGAGAAAGATGTAGGAATTGACCTAGAAAGAATGGTAGCATGCAGAGCAAAGGCAAGGGAGAGAGCATTCCCTATAGGACCCCGTGGTTTGTGCGGTTATGCGATTTTGCATTTTTAGCATAAATTAGCGGTTTTCGCATAAATTCCTGAATGGAAAGATTTCGCAAATTATTGCATAAAGTTCGGAAATTTCGGTCAGTAATGTCAACTATTATTGGCTTGTCCAATGTCCAGGCCATTTATTAGCCTATATATAATTTACTGACCAGACGACATAGTTGTTGATGACTAGGAACCGTGCTTTATGCAATTATGCAATTTTTCGCATAATTTACGAAAAATGTTCGCATAATCTATAGCTATAGGGAGCCTACGTATAGGAGGGTCAAGTGGTGGAAATGAATCTACTTACTGTCATATGTTGACTCGCGGAGCAACAAAAACATGTAAGACTTTGTAAGTCCAATTAAGGAGATGAGAGGTCAATGAGAAGATGCATGGAGAAAGAGAGGAACGAATGTCATTCATGAGATATTTCATAGCGAAACCCAGTTTGGACTTAATTATCAACCCGATATTTATTAGGCAGGCACTGCAGCTGCTTTCTTGCTCTTCTCTGAAAATGTTCTCTCTGGTCTACTTTTCCCTTCTCCTCATCAACACTTATATACATCTTGATGAATATATACATTGTACACAGAGCGATAAAAACGTATGGTCAGGTCAAAATGACGTCGATATATGACATGTGGCCTATGATAGGATATGTAAGCATGGACGTAAAGACACGAATTGATTCCAATTAGACAAAATTACTTCAGGAGATCGAATCTTAGCACGCGCGGTTCGATGCATATGACCGCACTTAACGGATACGTCGTACGTTTTGCTGTAATTATGAGTTTGCGTCATTGCGACGGAAACTGCATGGTTAATACATTGGCGCAGATTACTATAGAGCCTCGCTTTGAGTTTGAACTTTTGATTGGCTCCAGGATGTTGCGTGGATAGTCCGAATATAGCACCGGTTGTGTGTTGCTGCGTGGCGTCTGCCTGCGTGGAGTCAGATCCTTGACAGTCTTAGCTGATATTCGGTCACGATGTCATTAGGTGAATTAAGAAACAATTGCTCTGCTGTGATTTCCATTAATTAATTAAAATTTGCAATCTGTGAAACGCATCTTATAGGATCTAGTACAGGCTTACACTGAGATTCTAGGTCAAAAAGATATATATATAATGTATATATATATATTATGTACATATAAATTATATACATATATATCTTCAGTTATAATTTGTATAGAAACCGGATTTCCCGAGAATCTCGGAGAACCTATAAATCTTGACATTAATCTAACTGGCCGCCAGACTTGGCCTTTGTCGGATTCTTTGATTCTGGCGTCCTTTGCGACTATACTTAGAATAATGAAACGCAATCAGGAATGACTGTGATTTAAGGATTTCATTTCTATCTATGCGAGATTCGCATCACAAAAGAAGAAGGCGAACTAATTGTTCGTTCCTTTGGCTAAACGATCGACCTCATATGACCTGCAACTGCTAGTTAAAAAGCAACGTAACGAGAGGTATCACAGTAGCGATTACATCTCATCTGCTGACGGGTTCGCAATTTCGATAAAATATGGACGCAATATAATTATGCATCAGATGGCGGAGACAAACGTTTTACTACTCCACCTTGTCTTAATTAGACTGAGTTCAATTGTGGCAACAGACCAATGATGACGTGTCTTTTCATCGACACATTTCGTTCTTTCATCTACAGCCAGGTTGTACTATATCAAAACGATATTGTATCATCTGGAAAAAAAAGATCGCAAATTGAAGGCACGCTTATGCGGAATCCATTTCCATCTAGTCCAACGTTCGTTCCGTCCTTTATCCGCCTACTTTTCCATCAGGCAAGGTGTACCCCCTGGGAAAAAGGTAATATCCAGCAGGTGCATGACTGCATGCAGCGTCGATCTAGTTAACGCTTCAGAGGACCCTCGGACGGGTTTCGTTCCTACGAACTGGACGCGTGATAATATGGACATCGGCTACACGCAATTGGATAGATGGGAGGGTTCGCAATACACGATTTTAACTGCCCGATGATTCTCCAGAACACCCACCTAAACGAAGGAAGCCTTCAATGGGCTCTAAGAAAACAGACGGCGTTTTCCTATAGTATAGGATATAATTGCAAATTAATAAGCCGGAGGAAGATCAAAGCGTCCGCCCCGGTACAAAGGGGCCGCCCAGACTCCGCGCAGTGTGTCCCTAATGCCAACGACCCTCTCAAAAGAAGACAATGCTCAAATCAAGGTCTTGTCGTTTTTCAACCATTGTTGTTGTCCGATTGGGAAGATGAGTGCGGCTGTTAACAACGGCTTAGCTCAGTGACTCATATAGCGCTGTAACATTTGTGGGTCCGTCTGCAGCCATGGGGAAGATCCGTATGCGTTCATTTATCTATTTCTTCATTCATTCATGCAACGGATCTCCCAGCAACTATATGAGTGAACGACTCAAAAGAAACAGGTCATGTCGATCAGCAACCTTTGACCTCTCAACTCCGCCGGTAACTGCTTATTTTTCGCAGATAGTCATAAATTGTCCGATGAAACAGGGCGGGTATACTGTGCCCACGAAAATCACTACAACACAGCGCTTTCGCTGTTTATGTTGCATATATTATATCCGGTACACCACAATAACTGCTATATAAGCTTAGGCCTAGCTGCATTTCGCCGCTTGAAGCCGAAGTTCTCATTTTTTGCCATTGCTTCAACAGAAACTTTTCTTGAAATGTTTGCATTGATCCAATAATATTGATAGAAAATCATAGTAATTACACTCAAACACTCGTTTCTTACTAATTCATTCATTCATCCATTCATTCATACGGAGCTTGATTACAGGGTCGTACCGAGAGGGGCCAGCGGGGCCTAGGCCCAGGGCGCAAATGTGGAAAGGGCGCAAATTTCAGGATGGAATAGGCTTAACTTATAACTCCATAAAATGCACTATTTTCAAAATGTGGGGGCGCCAAATTGATGCTACGCCCAGGGCGCAATTAGCTAGGCACAGGGCGCAATTATAGCTCGGTGTACGGCCCTGCTTGATTACCAGTCATTTAATCCAGAAAACAGTGATTTTTATCGAAGGCCTATATTTAAAAATCGGACGAAGATTATAACGGGCGAGTCGTGCAAGTATTTTAAACTAAGAGGACGACAAACCTTTGTTTATCCCTCATTATAAGGAAACCTATACGATAAATGCCTACATCAGACTACACATGTCGAAGGCCTCATTGAACTTTTTTATTTATATCAATCAACTTTTCTTCCCGTTCTTTGCATAACTGATAGCTTAGGTCTTAGGCTTAGAGCCTACTTTCTCAATTTCTATCAATAACATGCAATTCATATTTTGAAACGATTACCTGTTTTCCTTTATGACTGACTAATATCGTTTCATTCGCCGAAAGCAAATCGAATTCAATTAACTTTCAATCAAACAAAAAGAGTTTTGCTGTCGTTAAATTAAAAATTAGTCCGACGAATTAATTTAAACCTTCTGATTGTCTTTAATTACAAATTGACGACAGCGATGACTTTGGCTGTGAGGCCGCGTCATGTACAGTGTTGGCATTTAAATTAGTGATATTACTTATTATTATTATTAATTAGTTAATGATCATTTTCCTACTAATGATTTGACAGTATAACTATTAAAGACAAATTGTCTCAGTATACGTGTATGCAAAATATACACGAATATAATAACATATACAAAAAGTCGATGCAACCGTTTGCAATATATATACAAATAAAAGTATAGCGGACTCTCGTTCAGGGAAATGCATTATATCCAGAAGAGGGATTGCAATAATTATGAAAGGAAAAACTGAAGGAAAGAATGGAAAGTCGTAAGGAAATCCGTAGCGTTATATATGGATAAGACACTGCCGTGCAGGAAGTGAGTTCAATCACCGCTAACCCTAAGTTTGAATAGTCCCTCTGTCGCTATAGGCGGCAGCGTTTGTCAAATTAGATGTATAATATGATAGAGCCTTGCATGGCTTCCGACAGTTAAATTCGACTTCTGTCATAAACCTGTCATAACCCGTTTAGGCTATATTTGTGATCATAATCCGGCTCATTACTTTGATAATAAATGCAGATCTTATTAGTATATTTTTGAAAAACGAGCCATATGAATAGCCAAACAAAAACATTGAACTGAATGCTTTTGATGTTAAAAAGCGAATTAGTTTATCGATCAATACATGTATATCTTTACACCTTACAGTGACATTCTTTTCACCACTCGATGAATGAATATAGGCCTGAAGATGGCTTCTAGTTAAGTCATATCAATCGAATGTTTCAGCACGTTGTTTGTCGTGCACTTGTCGAACCAGATCGTGCAGGTTCTTAAAAATGTATCAGAGAGGATATCTCTCTCTCTCGGCGCCGCCTCTATATTCGAACTCACAACGTCCACGCCTCGGCGGCAGCGCATAAAACAAAGGCGCTAAATAAATGTGGTTCATCGTCTTCTCTCCAGATGGCGCCTGCAGCAAGCGAGCGAGAGAGCGAGCGAGAGAAGCAGACGGACGCGGCGTGGCGCTCCCCGAAGAGCGATAGGGTTCTCATTGTAACGGCTTATTGTTTCCGAAACAACGGTATCCCTCCGCCGCGTGTGTTCCTAATGAGATTAATGTTGCGCTAATCCAAGGGAGAAATGAAGATAAATGCGAGAAGCGGACCATACAGTGGAACTCAATTAACTTATCAAAATGGCCGACTGGTGCGACGAACATGGCGTTAATACGATGATTAATCGAACGCCTGACAACTCCGTCAGAGAATACATCGCGCTACAGTAAACAATTTCGGCGAACGACAATACAAGATTTACAGGACGAACATAAGGACTGATCGTCGCCGCGCGATGTATACACGCATCGCTTCGCCTCTTTAAACTGACGGCTCTAAATAAGTCGAATGGCGACGACGACGATGATTGGGTAGAGGCGCGGAATGATACGGACAAGGTAACGCGGTCCATGCATGAAGATAGCGGTCGGGTAGAAAGATGATTTAGTCTCTTGAGAAATGAGTCCCATAGTTCCTGTTGCTGCTTCTGTTTCTTCTGTCGCCTTGCACGTTATTCAATGCTTTCATTATTATTCCTAGTGTTCATTTAGAGCTTTTTTAAGCGTTATTGCACAATTCGGTTCGCATGTCTCACACGTGTTGCAGTACAGCGCTACAAAATAACAGAACACCCACAAACGGTTCATTTAGTTAAACAGCAATGATAGTTTCAGATTGACAACACCGTGTGACACCGGTAACAAAGATAATTAGAGTCGCCCTCTTCCTTTGAGGATTGTTGAGACTCTCACTGTCGCATTATGAATAGTGGAGGAGTTTGTTGAACAGCAAGAAAAGGAAACTGCAAAACTAAAGCAAAGAATATAGTATTGCTTGACTTATATAGCGCCGCTGTGACACCAGTCGATGGCGGTGACTATATTGCGTTGCGGTCAAGTACAAGAAGAGGAAGAAGACGACGACGAAGAAGAGGAAGATAAAGAAGAAGAGAAAAAAAAGACTTAGGAGGAAGAAGAGGAGGAGAAGGAGAAGAATAAGAATAAGAAGAAGATGAAGAGGACGAAGAGGAAGAGGAGGTGGAAGAGAAAGAAGACTGTTGGCGTATAGTGGTTCACATCGTCGTAAATCTTGTTATGTAGTAAGATTTTGTTCCAAAGTCGCTGTCGACTTTCAGAGTGCAACCTTTTGTCAATATTCAGAACGTCAAATGGAAAGACTGAGAAAGATACGCTCGCGAAGATAGCCAAACGAAGAGTAGGCGCATGTATCTAACAGTAAGCCCCATATAATGTTAAAAAGACAGCGAAAAGAAAGGATCTAGCACAATCCACATTGCTGTTGTTGACTATATCAGAAAAACTAATTTCCATGCTAAAAATGCACATTCTTTCAATAACCCCATGCACGGTATACATAAAGCCTTAATTTTTATAAGCCTCGTTTAACTTTAACTTATAGCCAGTCATTATGTCGCCAAATAAATTCTCTTTTCAACAGCTGCATGTCGCTAACCGAAGGAGGCGCGAATTGCACGTCTCGACGGCCATAATTAATCACGGATATTGTTACTGGGTCAGGTCAATCACGTGTTGAATATTAATCATCCGGCCTAATTACAGGCTCCTCGAGAACTTCATAGAGAGGAGTCGACGACGCATGTATGACGAGATGGAAGGAAACACATGCATTGAGTACACGCTGCAGCTGTCTTAGGCTATGTATACAGCAAAGTAGGGCCTATATACATCAGGGAGTCTGTGCATACCATTGCCTCATCATGTATAAATAATTAAATATACGCCTGTCTGACCACAACTAAATTGTCAAGCTTATCTGAGAACCAATAAAGGCATTCATGTGCACACCGTTGTATTGTAAGTTTTATGTAACCATTGAATTTGCCCTCTTTAATGATACAACTGTTATCCAGTGCCCTTACACACTAATTGCTCAATTGAAAACATGAATAGGATATCATCAGTGATTGAATAGTAAATTTTTCAACCCCAACAGTTAATTCTCAAAAACAACGTTGTGGGAAAAGCAAACCCCATATCAGCTTTCACTGGCACACCCACAGTTAACCTCTGCATGTAATTTAGTCCGTATACCGGTTCAGGTTAGTAAAATTCTAGTCGGGACATCTGGACATGTCGAAATTTTCACCACTACCCGCAGTTCAAATTTTACAATTCAAACCCTGGATATCATTCTCGTTGATTAAATAGTTCTACTCCATTCTATTCTATTTACGGATTTACAAAGCGCCTCTCACAGTATACATTTCAAAACGAACTACGTTAGCGGATAACGTATGTAACTACGTTAACCATTTTTAACATATTAATCTGTTGTTATTCACGTAGAATACGTTCAACGTCAGAAAACTACGTCGACGCTGAACGTATTGAAACTACGTTACCCTCATCTAACGTAGAGATACGTTGTATCCTTATAACCCTATTTCGTGTGCTTGCGCGCATAATGTAGTTCGGATACAATCATGTACACTAGGCGACTTGCGTTTTAAAAATAATTTTATCAAGCACATAAATCAACATTTAGTAAACAAATTCTATGTTCTCACCCATGATAATTAACGTGAATAACATTATTTAGAGAATTTCGCATATTTCGAACTGCACATACCGTTGTGCGCACGAATACACAAAATGAATTGTATTCGCTATCAATCGATTCTGCATTGCGACGTTTTTAAATATAAAATCTTCATAAAGAATGAAACAGGAATCTAATTTCTGTAAAGTAGAAATTATACCAAGAAAACCAAGTGTTTGAGAAATAGACATGTTATGGTCATTCCGAATGCATTGAGTTAAGTGGGAGCTTTGAGCTTGTTTACTCAAGTGGTGCAGATTAGCCGAATGGGTATGCGTTTGCCTCGGGCTTTTTAGTGTGATTAACGGCGTAGGTTCGAATCCCATAAAACTAATTTTTGTTGCAAATGTAGATTAATTCAATATGAAGGTTTTCTCTCGAAATGGACTCTTTGAATTGTAATTATAATTATTCAACAGACAGAAATCGTATGCTACCCTGCAAACTTCGTTGATCGACGTTAGAAGGTTTAACCTAGTTCAGTACGTTACAGAGATCACTACGTCAATCTAATGTAGTATTACTCAGGCCATATACAACGTAGTACTACGTTATGAAATACGTTGATTCTGACGTAGTCGTTCTTAGAGTGTACAACCTAAACAGAGGCGCTACAATAATGATACATAATACATTTGGCAATGCATGTCTACATATATGTATGCAATGCATACAGTCGTGTTGAATTATATACATGGTCAATGGTCATGTATATTTAAACGATTCCGGTATATTAATAACATCGTTTGTACGAACGCAATGATTTACAATCGTCGAATTTAATCGATACACGTTAATTACAGGCGAATTACGCAACAGACTTCTCCTCAAACGTTTGCTGCCTCTATATGAAGCAGACGCTAAATGCTGCAGTCTCCTTTCCGACAGTCTTTCTGAGTGCAGCATCAAACACAACCTGCAGCAGACCTCAAGGTATTCCTTTCTGGGAATAACTGTGTCCCCGGTCAATTATCCTGCAGTGGGCGAGGCATTGTCTTTTTGAAGGGCGGATGCTCCCCGTTCTTGGAACATTCGTAGTTCCTGCAGTGTATATATATAGAGTGCCTCAAGGATATAAAGTGAGAATCAGAGGTTGTCCCTACATGTTGTAAATTTAAGTGCAGAGGGGTCATTTCCATATAAGGCTAATACCCTGAGTCTCTGATCGATGCGCAGATGTGCAGCTGATCCCCTTTCATCCCTTCTGGTCATACCCTGGAGGATTTCGATGACCAATTCCCAGTTGCTTATTACTTTATTGCTTCCCTTGCAACGTACGCAACCAGAATGAGAGAAATTAGCCATTATTAAAGGGCAAGCGACCGATCTTTCGGAGTCCGTTGCAGTTAGATTCTGCGTCATGCAAACAATTAGCATATATTACTTTTACAGTTACCAAACACTTAAAGTGGTTTTAACCGACGCATTCACCTTTCCCAGTCTCCAATGTCTGCTCCATGGGTCGTCATTTAGTCGGCAATTATATATAAGTATAAGTATAGGGTCTACTATAAGCTGAACTTCAACTTTTAAAACGATACGTGTTTATTTAGCCCACTGCGTAAACGTCTTACTCAGTGGCGTCGCGAGGATTAGAGATTAGGGAGGCAGATTTGATGTGATTGGGGTGGGTGGGTGGGAGAGAGGTTGCTATATTTCCTCTCTAACCCCAAGATTTTATTATAGGCCCATATACCAATGGAACAATAATCATTTGTTTGTGACGGTGCCGTCATAATCATGCAAAAGGGGTATAGGCCCAATTATTCAAAATCACCGGCAAAATCATACACACAGCATAGGATATAATTAATTATAGTGAAAGTTCATGCAGCGCACATCACGCGGAAAGCTTCTGCCTCCGCGGAATGATTACAACAAGCTGTCAGCAGTCTCTGCGTTTTAACGGTGTTGATGCCGGGCATTAGAATATTTTTTAATGGAAAGAATTATTTCAACAACAAAAACAATAAAAAAAAAACAGAGGAGGCACGCGCCTGTGTGCCTCAATGGTAGCGACAACACTGGTCTTTCTATAGGCCGTATACGCCAGTTACAGTGCATTGTATCTGGAAGGAAACAGGGTTCGAGAAATTAAGCCATGGCCATGCATGGCTCAATTTCTAGAACTCTGTTTCCTTCGAAACTTTATCGTGCGCACTTGTCTGACTGCATGGGGCGCCCTTCGATCAAATAACTTAGTCGTGAAGCCGAGACCTCACTGCGTTATATATGCTTTGCATGCATAGGCTAAAATATTATGTCAAAGTTCATCTGAATCTCCGTCAAACACCATTGTTCTGTGATTAAGGAGGAGCATATGTGTGTTCACAGTTATATATATATATATATATATATATATATGCATGTTCACATCGCTATATAATCCATAGCATAATAAGTGTTTTATGAACCCGGTATATATAGGCCTAAAATCATAAGAATACACTGTAGTGCTAATACGCTACATGTCCAACCGCGAATAACATAATTTTTATTTATCGAAGCGGCTTTTACGCATAGGCGAATACGTGCGTGGATGTCGACTAATAGGCCTATATATGCATGTATATAGGGCCTAGCCAATGTATAATTATGCGCTGAAGAAGCGCAAAATAAATTCATTCTTAGGCTCTCGGTGTGTGTCTCTGCACTGTCTGCATAGTCGGCCTATGGACTACTGCAGAGTCCGCTTGGAAACCCGAAGCGAAACAAATTGAAGGAAGGAAGGAAGGAAGGAAGGCACACCTGCGAATAACTCCTACTTTCAATGAAAGATGAAAGAATGAAAGACACCGGTCGCAAACTGTACACGATCAGCGCTTCAATTAGACTTCGCAGCGGGGAATCTGCTCGCACTGCGCGATGAATCCACTCCTCCACTTCCATCTCCTCTTCCCACTCCTCCACCTTCTCCTTCTCCTCTTCCTACTCCTCTTCCTCCTACTCCTCCTCCTTCTCCCAGATGCATCTGTATACACATCGTCGCATCCGCGGATGATGTGTACAATTGGAGATATAAATAATCGATTCAGTCGACCGTGCAGCGTAGGGTGTAAGCTTTGGCTGCTGTATATATATATAATATATATATATTATATATATATATACTGAATCTCGACCGCAATACACATGCTTACACCGTGCAGATATGATAAGGAAATTGATCCTTTTACGAAACTATGCATATATATACTTGAATATTCACTGGTTTATATATGTATATAATAATAAAATTTCATATAAACTGTATGTAGTGATTCGTATACAAATGTATGCATAATGCATATACATACATGTATATGTGTTGATTCGTGCATAAATATGTGCATATATATATACACTATATATTCCCTGTGTAATTGAATATAAGGAGTCAATTTAATCAACTTTCACGTGTAGTTATACGAGGCATCGCAACTGTTTTATTTAATTATACGTTTATTTAATTATTTAAATATACGTCGCTTCATTCGAGTATGTCATTTGTTAATGGTTGCAGAAAAGTTGAACGTAGGACATCATTTTTAATCTTCGCTTAAAAACGAAACCGCCATCATGGGATCTATTCCATCATGGGATCTATTCCATCATGGGATCTATTCCATCATGGGATCTATTCCATCATGGGATCTATTCCATCATGGGATCTATTCCATCATGGGATCTATTCCATCATGGGATCTATTCCATCATGGGATCTATTCCATCATGGGATCTATTCCATCATGGGATCTATTCCATCATGGGATCTATTCCATCATGGGATCTATTCCATCATGGGATCTATTCCATCATGGGATCTATTCCATCATGGGATCTATTCCATCATGGGATCTATTCCATCATGGGATCTATTCCATCATGGGATCTATTCCATCATGGGATCTATTCCATCATGGGATCTATTCCATCATGGGATCTATTCCATGTCTGCCCTCGTGGCTTGCGCTTACCTTGCCTCTGCACTCACTCTTCTCACAGCAAGTCCCTGCTTCTCTTTTCTGCCTTCTCTCTCATTCTATCTATCTATCTATCTATATATTTATCTATCTATCTATCTGTCTGTCTGTCTGACTGTCTGTCTGTCTGACTAAAATATCTATCTGTCTAAAATATCTATCTATCTATCTATCTATGTATCTATCTATCTATCTATCTATCTATCTATCTATCTATCTATCTGTCTGACTGTCTGTCTGACTGTCTGTCTGTCTGTCTGCGTGCATGTCTGCCAGTCTATCTATCTATCTAAAATATCACTCCATCTGTCTATCCATCTATTTTATCTATCTATCTATCAATCTGTCTATTCTATCTTTTCTATCTATTCCATCTATTCCAACTATCTATCTAGCTATCTATCTGTCAATCTATCTATCTATCTCTTCCTCTCCCTCCCTCTCCTCCTCCCTTCCTCTCTCTCTCTGTCTCTCTCCCTCTCTTTCTCTCTCTGTCTCTCCCTCTCTCTCTCTCAGGTCTCTTTCTATTTCTTTCCATGGATGTCTCTATACTCTCCCTCTCCTTTTCCTGTCTTTATAATAGTAAATTCGAGAGGCTGCTATTCACATCTTCAACACGTTGGCTCCTGCAAAGCTGAGTTTTCGGCACGCATGCTCGCTCTTGCGTTTGCAAGTTTCAGCCTCTCTCTGTCAGGACTTCCTAGAAATCAATGGTACAGGAATCGGGATGATTCATGACGTCTACAGCTTTAGACGGGTGACGAGTGCGAAGGCTGCATGGTGCACGCAAGCGATGCATGCCGAAGGTGATGACCGTGCGTATACCTGGATTCATGCATATCCGACGCATGCATTCGCATCCATGGATGCAGGCACGGCGTCACCATGGCAACGATGTCCATTCATGGATGCAGGCACCATGGCAACAATACCTCGGATGCTGCAGGTTAATCATCGTAAACTTTGGTGTTATTGTGGTCGCCGTTTGGCCATTCAGCTGATGGTCATATATGCCCTGTCGAAAGCCATCAATCTCTAGCATGCTGCTGCTGCTGCTGAAGGTGATGATGGTGATGCTGAACGCGACTGTGTCCATGGGTCTGTAATAAAATTTCGTTAAGGACCGTCTGCAGACACTCGTTAAACTAATGGAAACTATTTCAGGACGCACGTCACGAAGTATAAGAACCTGTCACGTAATCGAACGTTGTTCGCAATCTGACGGCGCCAATCAAAAGTCTAGCTAAGTTAAGAGGGCGATGCTGATGATCTTTCTTAACACGCAGTGTCGATAAACAGAAACTACACTATGCGAACGTAGGATATGGGGTATCGCGTCAATTCATCCCACGTCAGTTGATCCCCCGTCAATTGATCCCCAAGTCAATTGATCCCCTCGGGAGATCAATAGACGTAGAATCGAATATGGTGCATGCATAATATAGAGTGAATGAAGTATGGGAATGCATGCATATTGCGTGAATGATTGAGCTGTTGTGTGCATTCTGTTAGTGAACACAGTGTGCGAATGCACGTTAGAGCTTGAAGACATTGTGGGTAGGCCTGCGTTTCATACATATTTATACGCCTACATCTTTGTTTTTATATATACACGGTGTACAATATTTGATCACTGGTGTACATTGACTTAGATTATCGTATAATTCCTTTACATTTACTCAGTGCATTTTAGCCAAAAACAAAACCAGAAAAAATCCATTTTACTGATTATTTAACATAAATAATTAAAAACCATTTATAATTCGATGTAGGCCTAGTTATATCAGCATTAAAGACTTGAAATTCATTAGCAATAAGTGTATATAGATGCCTCTAATATATATATATAGACCGATCGATGAATTTTAAAAATGAAGACGTTTGATTCCATCGAGCAAGACACCACCGCATCTAGAGAGGCCAGATAGTGAGAATATGTAACTGGCTTGTCAACTATACGACAGTCAGAGGAGGATCAATTCCATTACAACAACAAAACTGTAGCATTGCTCTGACATCCCTATTGGTCCAAAATATCCTACACTCTAAGAACGACTAAGTCAGAATCAAAGTATTTCATAACGTAGGACTACGTTGTATATGGCCTGAGTAAGACTACATTAGATTGACGTAGTGATCTCTGTAACGTATTGAACTACGTTCAACTTTCTAACGTCGATCAACGAAGCTTGCAGGGTAGCATACGATTTCTGTCTGTTGAATAATAATTATTATAATTCAATTATAACTTTTGACAGAAAACCTTCATATTGAATTAATCTACATTTGCAACAAAAATTAATTTTTTGGGATTCGAACCTACGCCGTTAATCACACTAAAAAGCCCGAGGCAAACGCATACCCATTCGGCTAATCTGCACCACTTGAGTAAACAAGCTCAAAGCTCCCACTTAACTCAATGCATTCGGAATGACCATAACATGTGTATTTCTCAAACACTTGGTTTTGTTGTTATACTTTCTACTTTACAGAAATTAGATTCCTGTTTCATTCTTAATGAAGATTTTATATTTAAAAACGTCGCAATGAAGAATCGATTGATAGCAAATACAATTCATTTCGTGTATTCGTGCGCACAACGGTATGTGCAGTTCGAAATATGCGAAATTCTCTAAATAATGTTATTCACGTTAATTATCATGGGTGAGAACATAGAATTTGTTTACTAAATGTTGATTTATGTGCTTGATAAAATTATTTTTAAAACGCAAGTCGCCTAGTGTACATGATTGTATCCGAACTACATTATGCGCGCAAGCACACGAAATAGGGTTATAAGGATACAACGTATCTCTACGTTAGATGAGGGTAACGTAGTTTCAATACGTTCAGCGTCGACGTAGTTTTCTGACGTTGAACGTATTCTACGTCAATAACAACAGAATAATACGTTAAAAGGGCTGAACGTAGTTATATGCGTTATCCGCTAACGTAGTTCTTTTTCGAGTGTGTAGCTGTTTAGAGACGTCGTATTATACCGGTTAGAAGCAGTTGCTCACGGATTAGTGTAAAGTAGGCTATATACTTCTACCTCAGTCATTACTCATATATAGGATTGTGTTGTGCATAAACGGATAGTTCATCCTCCGTTGTCAGAATGTCGGTCTCCGTACTTCTGTTGAAGAATACAACCTTCAACAAACAGAAAGAATGCAGCGGACTGAATTACGTAATAGTAATCGTGAATTTATATAACGCCACTTCAAGAGAAATTCATCTGATATGTATACATGCACTATATGCATGTATACATACATATATACATATATACATGTGCGCAATTAGTGTAGAAATCTGCAGTCTGAATTGGACTCTCTAGCACTATAGCCCTATATATATATATAGTTTAATATGGATATTTCTGTAGAATACTTTGCAGATGTAGGGCTTTTAATAGATGGTCTGATGAAATATGGAGACATCGCCGTGTATTCATAAAGACCAGAAGCAGTTAGCAAGAATCCATTAAGAAATTTATAAAAGTATATTCAAACTGGAAATAAAAGTCTGTACAGTAATAAAACAGAAATAGAGGCATAAAACTGTATGCATGCATATACCAACAGGACTCAGAAGAACTTTCACTCATCGGTCCTATACCGGTTTCAATTGTGGCATCGAGTGACTGTTATAAGTGCCAACTCGAAGAATCTCTCTATACACTGCGTCCTTCTCCAATATGTATAGTCTGATGAGCCTCGATACATAGGCCTATAATGCGCATAACAGAGGTTTATGTTACCTGTATAATCTTATATAGTCTGGTGTCAGTGATTTGAATGAAGGTATGGTTCTTTAAACAGTTCTGGCATGGTTCTTTAAACAGTTCTGTTGAACTCTTACCGTCCTCTCCATCCCTACACCTTCAATCATTCCTATATATCTCACGTCTTTGCTCTCATCCACAGCGGGAGTCTCCCAAGACGTGTGCAAGCAGGTCTTGCGGAGGCGACTGAACGACGCGGCCGTCTATCAACGTATGGCCAAAGTAGTCAAAAGATCGTTTCACGAGAGCGCATGTATACACACAGACGTGTATTTCACTCGTGCTAGCATGAACCACGAAAATTTGCACATAAAAGAACGCAGCAATTACAAAGGCCACCCCCACCAAATGTTTTCAATGTGTACAATCACCCGTTAACTATATATATTTTTCTGCAACGCGTTTTAGTGTAGACAGAACATGGAATGATTTTGATTTTCCAGTTCAGTGTCGCCTTTTATGCGGTCCGAACGACGTTGGCTGCGGTTGGGTCATTGGCTTTATCAGCAATCGAGGCGTGGAGTCCATTGATGTGAAGGCGCCAACCAGTTAATACCGTTCAAACATGCGCAGACAGTGATGCTTAACGCACCAAGCTACACGCACTTGTTCGCTTAAATCGGCGCCAAGTGGCATTTCGTGTTGATTGTCCATTGTTTCCAGTCCTTTCCTTTAGCATTCGTCGACAACGATGGACCATGCGTTCTGCACACCAAACCGAAATATCTTCTCGAACCCCTAAACGCTAATCGATAGCGTTGTGCTTTTGTTTACCGTTGCAGCTCCTACGCCTACCTGCGTGACGTCGTCATCTCTATACGGCGTGCCATGCCTGGGGCCGTGCGCCAGCCCTGCCCATAGTGCCACGCCTCCAAGGCGCATGCTGGCGTGCCAGCGAGGAAAGCGATCGACGCCATTTGTCGAGTAGACTGTCAATCAACAGCGCACCTGCGGGCGGCGCTGCGTCGCTAACAATGTCTGGGCCGGCTATTTCAGATGTGCCGAAATAAAGATCACAGACGGATAGAGGGAGCGACGGAGACTATCTCTATATATAGACCGCGTAGATATTACTCAGCTGGTTCGTTCCGGCCGCCGTTCATTTGGTAAACAGCCTAAACAAATATTATCTTGTTCTTCGGTTTATTCTAAACGTCGCCGCGTCCGTGTTTATAGAAAATCGCGGTTCGTTCAAAGCGTCCTGTTGGCCGATCGAACTTGCCTAGAACGCGCTGCGCTCTTAAAAGTCTGTCAATTTTGGGCGATAGTGTGCACGACGGCGTGTCAGCCTCTGATATTGATATAGGCAGGCCACTGCCGCCATCTTTGTTTGAAGTCTCCGCTTTGGATATACAAAGATTAATTTCAGCGACTGCGACGTCAGGATTGTGTGAAAATTGTCGATGGCTTTTTTCTGGATTTTAAAGTACAGTGTTAGGACTTGAACCGATTTGTAGGACTACTTGTCAGGGACGTTGTATTCACAGGATGGTTGCATGTGGCATGTGAGTACCAAAAACGCCGGATGCTGTACGTTTTGAGCATGGAATAAGTACTACTGAATCTGTATAGCCAGGCCGATACGGTTCGTACAGTAACCAACTGCATGCGCTATGTATGTCAGCTTATCGTATACTGACTGAAGGCGTTTATTGTTGTTTGCGATTGTTATCGGTTAAATAAGAGTTTTTTGTTATCTAATGGTGTCCAGCTATCATCAAGACAATTTCCTGTTTTCTAAGACAGTTTGCGGATTTAAAAGACAATTTCCTATTGTCTGAGACAGTTTTCCATTGTACTGGGCAGATTCCTATTGTTTGAGACAGCTTCCTATTGTCCTAGGCAGTCTACTATTGTCTGAGAAAGCTTCCACTTGTATAGTATATCGGTTGAATCATAAGACGAGTTTTCGGCTGCAATGCCTCGCCCAGGCCGCAACACTTACAGCGACCAGAAGCCGCCATACTCGTACATCGCTCTGACGGCCATGGCTATTCAGAGTTCCCCGGACAAGGTGATGACGCTGAGCGAGATCTATCAGTTCATCATGGACCGCTTTCCCTACTACCGCGAGAACACGCAGCGCTGGCAGAACTCCCTACGCCACAACCTCTCCTTCAACGATTGCTTCATTAAGCTGCCCCGTCGGCCAGACCGACCAGGCAAGGGCAGCTACTGGGCGCTGCATCCCCAGTGTGGGGACATGTTTGAGAACGGCAGTTTTCTTCGCCGGCGCAAGCGCTTCAAGGAGTCCAAGTACCTGCGCGAGATCTTCAAGGCGGGACCAGATCACTGCAGGAACCAACCGGGGGTTATCGACGCCACCGCCTACATGCAATACCAGGCGAAGCTGCGCAGAATGTACTGCGTTCCTGCGACTGGAACCGGTGTGATGGGACATGGAGTAACAGCGCATCAAGGTTCCGCTTCGTTGAACGCGAAGAAGCCGAGCTCAGGAAGCGGCAGCAGCGTGAAGCAGCCATTCACCATCGAAAACATCATCGCGACGGACTCTGCTAAGCTGCTGTCCCCCTCTGCCGACAGCATCATATCGTCATCGTCAGTGAAGATCTCATCACCCTGTCTCTCCCCATCGAACGCAATCACACCCCCATCTACGCAATCTACAGCGCCTTTCATCTCTTCGATGACCCAACGCCTACCCCCCGCGTGTTTCCTAGCACCCCATGCACCACCACAGCCACCACCCACCCAACCCTCCGTCGGTGAACTCTGTAGCCTGGCCTCTGCCGCGCGACACCGCCACCAGCTCCAGCAGACGGCACATCAGCTCAACCAGCTCGTGTCTGGCCTGACCCGGGCGCACCATCATCATCACCGACTGTCGGCCCCTCCGAGAGCCCTCGGAGGAGGTCCCGAGTCGCAGCCGGGCGGCGGAGGGTCCCACAGGGGACCGATCAAGCCGAAGCCTCTCCAGCCTTTCGGAATCGCCCTTTCCGAGGCTCCGGGTGATCCCAGCAACCGATCGGCGGAAGCGGTAACCAACATGGCGGCCCTGCTGCACCATCCGTCTTCCATAGCTTCACTGCACTTCGCCAGCCGTAATCTACTTCCGACGCCGCCATCTTTAGCCAGTCAGTTGACTCTTCCGCCGTTAGTTCTGGCACATTCGACAGGTATTCCTATGATACAGAGAGTGTGATGAGACACAAGACACCAAGAATCTCCTATTTGTAATTATGGCAATGAACTGCGTCTATGATTTTCCCCGGATACAATTTTCGTTTTCAGTCGAATGACTCAAGTTGTCGATACAAGACGCATCTATACAGATAACGTTTTGGCAACATAGAATAGAGAATATTTTGCATGAGGTTGACGAGCAAAATTTTAAACCATTTGCAAAACTAAAACTGTTGCCGAGGGAAATCTATTTTAAGCTATAGATAGTGAAATGGAGACCATTTAAAAAATTGACCAAAAGAAACATCTAAATACATGTTTCCATTGATTAATATTCGCAACATATTCTTGTTGCCATCGTGTGAAATTTGTTGTCGTTAGTGTGGCCGAGTAAATAGAAACAATTCGAGTCTGATCGATGTGTGCATATTTTTGCCGGACTCGCACCCCGAATATAATACTGAATAAACAGCTGTACTAGTCTGCTATTAAATAATTGAAGTAATTGTATGATTTCTTGTTATCTATATTACTAACATAGGCCTGTGTATAAATATCCAGCAATATCTTCCTGGGTTTCTTACAGGCCTAGGCATAAACAATACAGGGCATTGTTATATTTTTCTATCAAAATGTCAATGCCCGGCAGTTGTGCATCTTTTTATCTTGCAAAGCTGATTAGATAATTATTGACACAACAGATTACACGGCACCTACTAAGACTAATAAATTATTAAAACTAATTAAAACTAACATTATTTGTAGGGTTACATATTCACATGACAAGTAAAGTAATCAGATGTGACGTGTTGGAACAAGGCATTTATATGGCGCCATACAGGGTATCCTATACACCTGCAGCATTTACAAACACGTCCATTTCTCTGTGTAGGCCTATTCTTAACTGGATCAATAGCACAATTGTAACAAAAATTGAGGCAAACATATTTGTGGGAACGAATTAATAAATTTTCGGGATGATTACTGTCAGGTAGGCTATTCTTTACCTAAATAACCAAAAAATTCTTTAGCGCCATTATGAATAAGCACACAATTATTATCTACATTGCATATAAATAGGCGCATATAATATACATTACACGAACCGTCTCATTTAAGAAATATATATTATATTATGTAAATCTTTGCATATATTCACGCATATAATTCATATATATATTATATGTATATATATTATATATATATATAATTGAATTAAATCCCGCGAATGAGTCTGAAGATATGCCCTTAGGTGTGGACTGCGCTTAATGAGTCAATTTGATCGACCGTGCTGAAAAACTTCTTTGTTTATAGCTGTGGATATATCCAGCGCTCTTAGGTCTGACATTCTAAGGTAAATATTTGCACGAAAATTACCGATATGTCAGTGAAACCGTCACAGTCCTTAGAGACATCTATATAATTGACTATGCGTCCATGTATCCGCATCTATCTTGGACTGCATCGACTATTTGAACAAACAATGAACATTTATCGAGCAACTATATATAATATATGAGCAGTAATTATATATAAATAATTGACATCTCTTGTTGTACATTTCACGATGCTCTTAATTAAACGTTGTTCCCAGTATTGTAAATTGTGAATTTTAACTTTTTGCAGAGGATATTTCAGTCGTGGATATTTGTATGCGCATTCAACTTGAATTGCCATTGTAGTCCATGTATTTCAGTCTGGTTTTGAAGAGTTTGAGAGCTAGCTATAGCCTACTCCAAGATCTACTGCATGTGTGACTGTCGGATAGAGTATTTTGAGTCACTATATTTATGATATTGTACGGCCTACCAAAACGTATAGATTGCATGCACTACGTCAGACGTTTATAGGCTCCGCCAATGGGTATACGAATGATACGGTAAGCATTAGATATATATATATATATGTGTGTGTGTGTGTGTGTATGCGTGTGTGTGCTGTGTAGGCGTGTGTTTTTGCATACGCGTGTGAGAGCATGTTGATATGTCATAATGTGATGTAACGCTGTGGATATATATGGGCCACGGGTGGATCCAAGGATGCAGTCACAGAATGTTGTTTGTTGTCAGTTTTGGTTTCAGGACTGAACCTTCTATATATGGATAGACCCTATGCGAGTTCTCAATCAGCCTTGTAAAGCAGCAGTTCCCAACCTTCTTTCTTGTTGTACCCCAAACTAAAACATTATTTGCGTGCGCACCACCAACAGAAAAAAACTTGTCAGAAACGCTTTTTGTTAATTTATTTAATTAGAATAAATTATTAGAATTGGATTATTGGTTTTAATATTATTAATGAATTTTGCCAAATTTATTATATTAAAATTACTATTATTGTACTATGTACACTTTGTACAATGTGTTGGTAAGCCTAGCCATTTAATTGAGAATTCTCTCATTTTGTTTCCTTTACTAATAGCCTCTAATCATTAATAAACATAGAATAAAATAATATCAAGAAAATTATTTAGCAATATATGGTGAACTATTGCTAGAGTACAACTATATTTTGCATAAATATGGCATTTCAAAACCTGTGATTTTTAGATGTTTTTTGCACGAAATATTTATTTTAAATTTTTTTATTTTTCTTGTGCAATGTGCCCCCTTGGCAACAGCTGGCGTGCCCCTGGGGAACGCGTACCACCGGTTGAAAAGAATTGGTGAAAGCATTTAACCCTTTGCTGCCTCCCTGTCACGCACGATTCACGCATTTTCCCACGACAATCAAATAACCGTGTGTACCGTTGACACGATTTTAGAAATTAATGCAGACTACAGCACTGTCTATGCAGAATTACAGACAAGGCGAATAAGCAATTTAATTAAGATGTTTCGTTCTTTTGTTGTTCAATTTTAATTCATCTTCATTTGTTGATAATGAGATTGACGCGTCTACTATGAAATAGACATGTTACTCAAAAGATGAACTGTTTCGCTTGATTAAGGCCGCATGTTAATAATTAATACGCGTAGCGATTCATCATAAAATTTCTTAATTATCTGGGCCTATGATTAAGAGACTGACGCTTCAAATTACTCCTGGGAGTTATGTATACGTATTGCTTGGCGCTAAACTAAAGGATCAACGCAGTTGACTGAGCGGAGAGCTTGAAGATTGATTAGGCCTACGCAGACATTCGACTAGATTCAGAGGGACTTGACAGATGATTATATAGAGCGATAACCTTCAGAATTCATCAATAAAACATTATGTCACGTGTGTTTGACATTGCACATGATAGAATGCATTGTGCATTGTGTACGCTTGCACGCATCAATAGCCGTAATGCATGCATGTACACTGTCAGTGTACATAATTCTATGTATATGGGATCTTTTATGCCAAGGGCATGACAATGTGGTACTGAAAGAACTGGATTTCTAGCTTTGATTAAGTTGTTTTTTGGGTAGGAATTATGAAAATCATCATTTCCTCTTGAAATTTACTGAAATGCCAAATTCGTATATATGTGCTGCCTAAGGGAGAGGGTATGCCCATAAACAGCACATTTGCATATGCTTGTGCAATGAATATAAAAACAGCAACAACACTTTGCTGTTAATTGATTGATCACTTGATGAATGGCTCATGCAGTGTAAAACTTTTTTTAAATAAAGAGGTGAAATAGCAGAGTATTGTAAAGTATACGCCTTTGAAGCAATCGAAGAAGAAGTTGAGAAAGAAGAGTAGGAGGAGGAAGATGAAGAGGAAAACGAAGAGGGAGAGCAAGAGCAGCAGGGAGAGGGAGTAGAAGAAGAGGTGGAGAATGAAGAAAGGTCAAAGCAGGAAGAGGGAGAAGAAGAATACGAGTAGTCCCTGGGTATGAAGTGGCAGCGACTTCATTCTCTTATAGCCAAAGTATATGTGAATGGGTGTATGAGTGATCAGTCCTCTCCACGGCAGTCTAATCCTCCCACCGACAGTGTGTGGTCGCTGTATTAATTAAGGCTGCAGTTTTGCAAGAGGCTGCCAGTGAATATATACCAGAGATCTCTACACACACACTTCTGCCATGCCGGAATTTAATCTCCTGACCTCCATTTGATGACAGTCCATGCAGCACAATAACAACAGGACTTTCGTTCATCATTTAAGTTATAATGGTGCAGTTAATTGAAAAGAAAGGTCAAGCGAACTCCAAAGAACCTGATGCATTAGGGCGTGGGTCATGGATAAATCGATTCTCATCACGACAGGATTTCATCAGTCACCTCAACAGATGCATATATGCATCTGTTAAGAGGGATGCATCTATATGCGTAGGCTTTTCTCTAGAAAATGCAGCGCAATAATAAGCCCTCATTCTGCCAACACTATTGTACGAGGCTTAATTATATTTTCTTGGCGATCACGGTTGGCGTATGAGATGGCGAAGCTGATAAACCGACTATGTTGAAAATATCATAAGGTATACGATGATTAGTGTTCTATGTATATACATTGATTTGTCTTAATTCATATATGCATATGGTTCACCGGTATAGTTGACGCACTGTTCGTTATTGTTGATTGTTATCATCTGTTCGTGCATGCGGACTTGTGCAATAAACAGTTAAACGTCATAAATCTCGTCTTTTCTTTCAAGACCTGATCAATTATTTGATTAAGAAGTCCTCTTTTTCACTCGTTATATCTAAATCGAAATCTGGATTCCGCTGTTCCTGTAAATCTATAGTTTGACGAGACTGCGGCGTAAAACGCCAAGGCAGCTGCATATTTTAAAACGTTCACGCATTATACATACGTTGAGATATGCTTCTCGTGGTTTAATTCATGAGTTTGCGATGAATATCTGCATACCGCTGAATAAATCAATGTGATATGTGTGATCACCTATGCATCACTATGAGAATAATATCCAGTAACACCATGCGGAATATATACAATGTGGTGGGTCTATAAGATATCGCGCAAAACAGCACAGACGTATAAACTTATGTTACGCATCTCTGAAGCGTATAATATGTAAACCTACACTGAAAAAATATATGCTTATGAAGCGACCATTTTCTGCAGTATATACAATACATATATATGTTGCCAGTATTTCCGTGACTCTTTCTGTCCTATATATATACATGATGGGGCGGTGTGGGTATATATATATATATATATATATATATATATATATATATGCCCATCATCGATGCAGGCCGTGTAATATTCCACACAGTCCTATATGAGACGGTGAAGCACTCCATCCGTTAAATCCGCCACTGGTTGTACTCTGCCAGTGCCAGTCCCAAGCCTGGATAAAGGAGGATGACGACTCTAATGGTCACTGTTACCACACAGTGTCGTTAAACTGCAACTACCACCAAGCACTTTATCCGTTATAAATGGAATATTATTGGCAAGGCGTCGGACAGTGAATGCACACCTCGCAAATACTTATTCAAGTTTTGCAAGCTTAGGGAACATAGTTTTTAATTCGGTTGCGTTAAGTCATAGAGGCTGTACGAAAGCCCGAAGAGTAGCCCGAAAGAGGTCTGAGTTCTCTTTCCAGATGGTCAGAAGAGGCAGAGTTATGACTGTTAACGCGGGTGTTGTTAGGTCGAGTATTCGAGGGTGGACCATGGGTGAGAGAACCTTGAAAAGATGAGACCTAAGCTCCGACTGGTAATTAATAGAAGAGCCTGAGGCAGATGATTGACAATGAGGTTGGAGGAACAGAAAAATGCGGACTGCAGATCGTTCCAGAGACTTGATTGGTGCAGTGTTGGAGGACTCTGAGAAGAAATGACAGAACTCGAGAAAGGCATGAAAAGGCTGAGGATCGCATATAGTGATGCAGGTTGGTCGGATGGCGATGAGTTCGCGAAGCTCTATGGGTTCACAGGAGTGTTGAAGGAAGTTTATAAGGAAGTTATAACAGGTTATCATGCACAGGACTTTGAAGTGGAATTCGCGTTGTGATTTTTAGCCAATGGAGTGATTTTTAGGAAAACAGTGATATGATGATTCCCCGCGTTTTTTAATATAGTGAGTTTTGAATAGAAAGTTGCAGACTCTTGAGTTTTGTCATCTCCTTATTCATCATCACAAACCACCAACACCATTCACATTTTGGACAAATTGCCAAGGTCGAGGGCAGAGGTCATGTTGATTGCAATCGCTTAGGCCTATCTATAGTCAGACGGCGCTAAAGTTTGCACGAGGGTGCATAGCACTGCACATGTCGTCTCAAAATCCATCCAGTCATCAACTTTTTCCCTATAAGATAAAGTCCATCCCTTGCACCGCACAACTCAAAAAGGAGAACACTTCCGTTGCAATAGGCAAAAGTGTTTCTTGAAACCAATCGCACCTTTACGCAGCAACTGCTCTCTTTAACGACTTAGCACTGACCGAGTCGAGCCGTATACAGGCAGAAAATCTAAACCCTATTTCAATGGGAGGGATGTATGTATACACGCAGACGCGTCAAGACAAGAAGGACAACTGATGCCTACAGGTCACATGCGGCGAATTGCTATGTACTGAAGTCACAGAGAACCTTTTATATAGACCTTTGTGGACGAGGACTGCATTTTCACGCTGAGCCGATGTCAGGCTTTGTCAAACGCCGTTCATAACACGTCCGTCCGCAAAAGACTTCTCGCTTTCTTTCGTTGTGTGCGTCAGTCTGACCATAACGCAAACACCTTCTGCTTATGGAAATTAGTATACATCTGTCCTCCGGTTACAAACGTCTACGACGATACATATATATAATATATATATATATATGCACACACATATATATATATATACAGAGAGAGAGAGTTGAAAGTGTGTGCATACATATACACTATAGATAACGTGGATACACGCTGTATATATGGCCATTATAGGCCTATACTTAAACGCACATATTTGAAGATTCCCAATATATATATATATATATATATAAATATATATATATATATATATATATATATATATATATATGCGGACATAAAGTTATGCAAGGCGTAAGATTTTGGCGTCATATTCATCACTACCTTAGAAATACTCCGATAATTTGCATGCGATAAAATCCCAGGAAGTGGGGCGGAATTACTGATCAATCTTGTCGGCACGTGCGGCCGATTGGAAACCAGCGCGTATATACGGTCGGCAGTGAAACAGCGCCGCAGCCTTCAATCGCTTCATCACGAATACTACACTTGCTTGCCAACATGCATCCCTGCCATGGCGCCGTTCACGAATGTATATATGCCAAGCACGATCTGTATGCACACACACAGAATACAATTATACAAATGTTTAATTTTTGTACTGCCGAATGTTATCAATAAATGACTAGGCTGACAAAAGCGAGGGTATACCATCCACACCGCGGGCAATATATAGACGTGATACCTGATACTGGGATCTGCGCTCAACGCATCGACGCCAGAGTCCTATATGTGAGCCAATAAATCTAAATGACTCATGTGTATACGATGCTGTACATACAGGACTTTTATTCAGTTCAATCGGTCGTTAGTCAATGTGCATATTTGCATTCACTGCATAATGATCGTTGTTGCCTTTTGTAGGTTCTGTTTACGTTGCAAAACGCTTGTTATTATTATTATTATTATTAGTAGTAGTAGTAGTAGTAGTAGTAGTATAATAATAATAATAAATATTATTATTATTATTATTATTACATGATGCAGGGTATCGTGTATTCGAGCAAACGTGATTTGTGAACAAGTGTTGTCGTTATACAATCCGTGATAATAATTAATTAATTAATTAATTATAGGCCAACTGTGTTGCTTTGATGCGATCGTCGTTACAATCATTCATGGACAAATCTTCTACTAACGAAAATTTTACTTCTACAGCCGAACCAATGCAAAATTTAGAGGGCAGAGGCCTACAGACCTCTGCTCATTTGCAACCTTCGGCGCATGCGCATTGTTAAAAAGACCTAAATTATTTTAATATGCGTTGTGAGGGTCGGTTAGGGTCAGGTTGCCATGGACACCGTGATGGTCGGTTAGGCGTCGTGATGGTCGGTTAGGGTCAGGGTCATTGGCTTAGTGTCGTTTTTAGACATATGCGAAGAACATTCGGCCGCAGAAGTGAATTTTCCGTGCGTTGAGAGGCCGAAGTTTCGGCCGCAGAAGCTCCACGCATCATTCATTTGTTCCCTGTTCAAGACACTCAATTTGCACGTTTAAAACAATGGTCGAATATGTCATGATATGTCTAATCGTTTTCTGGCCATTGAACATTCAATATTGAATCGATCAGTTTCGACAAGTAAACCTTGTTCTTGACAAAGCTCTACGATGCACCGACAGAATCAGAGATCGAGCAACTGAATTGTCCATGCAAAGCAAACGTTCGCATAAAATTATCCACGTTGGACCCACATTCCCACATTCTTACCCTTTTCCGCAGTTATTTTAGTGTGACATCACCTTTTCTCGTAGCTCTTTGAAGTTTGCGCATGCCCACACTATAGAAATAAATAATTAGGCCTTGATCTAACCAAAATTTGATAGTCTCGAAGCTTAGTCTTGGTCTCGAGACAGGGTTTTAATGTCTCGATCTTGATATCGGTCTTGCTGTCCCACCACCCCCTGGCTTGGTCTCGGTCTCGCGGTCATTTCTCGACTTCTTTGAAACTTTCTGAAGCAAAAGTCATCTTCAATCAAAGAAGCGGTTTCAATCAACCTGGAGCAAACTGTCTCTCATTCTCGCGCTATAAAACATCTTGTTTCGATCTGATCACTCTTAACTCCTAGGTGCCAAACTCAAAGAAAGCTTAGACCATAATTTCTTCTCGTTGACGTGTGAAAACAAATGTTTTTAAATTTTGAAATTTCATATCGCCCTTCTTCCAACATCTTTTGCTCAGAAGTGCATACACACGCCTCGACGACGCAATTGCAGTTGTACTGCAGAGCAATTGTGCGCGAAGGACTTGCTCAAGGTCCCTACACAGTGACTGACGCCTCGGCCTCACTCAGCGTACACTTAATGTTATGGGCCGAATGGATTTACCATTTTCTGCAGGTGCAAAGCCACCATGAGCAGATCATCTGGAACGATATCTATACTTTCTCCAGGTGAGTTACATCGGTGAGTTTAATTATTAAGTCTGGAGTATCGTTGGTCTAAATTGTAAGTTGTTCTGTACAGGATTTCGGACATGCCTGAAATCAGAGGCGCAGTCAAGACATTTTTCTGGAGAGTGCTTATATTGCAAACGACGAAACAGCGTACTGAAAGCACCCCCCCCCCCCCCAATAAAGCTAATCGGAATTGGATCAATTATGCGAGTCAATTATTTATTCTGGAGTGCTCAGGCACCTTTCAGCATCCGTCCAGTTGCGCCTCTGCCTGGAATAGGCCATTAATATCTATATTCTTACAGGAGATCAGCTGACTTGTCTCTGGTATAGTCTGCATGCGCATAGTATATATATATATATATATATATATATATATATATAGTTATATGACATTTGAACAGTTGAGAGGAAACTGGTTTTCGAGATTTGCGCTCATTTTGCATTTCCATCACTTTTGACAATTTGCTGTTAACACAGTCTCAAACTGTTTTGAACATCGTGTCTTGGTCTCTTTTATGCAAGTTTGAATTCAGTTTATGCGTGGCTTAATGAACTACAGATTGGGGCACTTTTATACCTCTGCGTTCGCTAGCGATTGCTCAGCATCCAACTCAGTGATAGGCCATAAAACTGTTTCTATTGGCTGACTGTTATTGGCACATGCTGTGTTCGTCTGTCTGTCTTATACCTCCGTCCTTTCTTCATTATTTATGTCGCTTTCTTTCTTGCAGTCTAATTTCTTTTTAAAATTTCTTTCTTTTTCTTGTTTAATTTTTCTTACTTATGCTAAAACATGTCAACTGAATATATGGCGAATCATGTCTCTCATGGTTAACGCATTTCTAAAAGCAAGCGCTTTAAAAATTGTAATCATGCAGACAATTCCGCCAGAAGGCATGTCTATAGAGAGATCAGCACTATCACAAACGGGAAACAAAAATTGCCTTATTGTAAATCCATGAGTACATCTTGTCATATTATATAGACAGCATTCAATGGAGACAGGATGTCGCCGGAAACATTAAAAAATTCAATCAAACTCAGAGAACATAAAGCTGCAACCGCAGCAAAGATGTTGCGGTAAAAAAATCATGCAGCTGAAAAAGCATTCAGTATAGTAAAGCAGAGCGTTAGTATACATATAGGCTTGTGCATAGGCAGCAAACCATTTGATGTGGATTGGAAGAGGGGCCAGGCTTTAGCAGGGGAGAGCAGAATTATGCAGATGGACTAGACTTGTGCCGGTATATATGAATAATTGGGCAAGGCATCAAACTTACGCATGAATGAAGATTGTGTAGAGGGGTGATGATTGTTGATACCACTCCTTGAAAAAAATGCATATACCCATTAGCCAAGTTGTGGTATGCGAGATCAGGTCGCCATCACAATAAACCTGGCCACCACTGCGCAGAGCATGCATGGTACCCAGAGTTGTCCACGTGCCGGGTCTACCAACGATCATTGACACCCAACATGTTTACGCAGAGCTAGGTCGGATTGGGTCGGGTCACGAATAACTATGCTCTTGGCGGGTCGGGTAGGGTCTGGTAAGATCAGGATCCTGGCGGCCAGTGATGGGTCGGGTCTAAAGCGTGGTTACGTTACTACCCACCATGTTTATGCAGAGCCTAATTTCAATTCTGTGGAAGTATAGGTTCCTCACAGAATTATGAGAGAGAATCGTTATACCGGTTTTACTGCATGCATGCCTGTACATTGTTGGGGTTAGAATCAGAATAGAACGATAGGCTAATCAGGATCTAGGGTCAATGAATGCGCCATGTCCGCTCAGGAAGACAGCCAGGGGCGGCGGGATCACCAGAAGTGTCTGCCTGGATGGCTGACAATTGTGGCTAAGACGGATGAAAGTCATGGTAGAGAGACAGGTGACACAGAGAGGAGAGAGAGAGAGAGAGAGAGAGAGAGAAGTTTTCTATCCTCTTTCATTCTGCATAGATCGTTTTGTCTCCAAATGTCATTGTTTTTATTTTCTCGAGGTTCAAAACTAAACCGCATTTTTTCGCTTGCGTGCTCAATATCTGCACTGTCTGTTCTAACTCCTACACCTTCTTCCAAGGTATCCACATCATCTGCAAGGCGAAGGTTGTTGTTGATCGGGTATGAGATGTGTTTGTTACCTTTTCCAGCGTTGAATGTTTTTTGATCGTCAAAAAATCGTGGTTGGATTCATTAAAAGCGATAAAACTTTTGTTCTATTTGAAATATTTTAGTAAATTTTGGCCGTTGTATGTAAATATGAATTAGCGTAGCGCCTGTTAAATTTCATTTGCTAATCTTTACTTTTGGCCGAAATATTAGCCAAAAACCAGAGGGGTTACTTTTTATTGGTCCACCCTGTATGTAGCGGTCTGACCATGTTGCGATTTACTGACATAAGAATTTAACTATAAATATATATTAGCAAAATTAGAATTAAAGGCAGGTTGGGTCGGGTTTTGCACTTCACAAGTTGCGTCAGGTCAGATATTTGACTTCTGAAGTCGGGTCGGGTTCATTTTGGTTGAGTCCGGTTGGGCCAGGTCATGAAAAATGGACCCATCGACTCAAATGTGGGTACCTCGGGAGAAGAGCAGGGTCTAATATCAAACCGCTACCTCTCCTCTGATGCCCCACAACATCAGAGTTAGTCTCCAGCCTGAAAACAGGAGGAAGGTCAGTCGAATGGGTTCTACATGTAGTAAATCTACACACATTCGACCGACCCTCCTCTTGTAGATCTCACGCCTGCCATAAAAAACAAGACGACAGAAATCGGACCCAGTACATAATGGAAACTATGAATATAAAGATCAGGGCTGCAGTAGACGCCTACTGCCCTACAGGTCTTTAAAGGAGAAGTTTTGTGGGCGGTCAGTTTTACGATAAACTGAATAGCGAGCTACCACTGTCTTGTCAATCAAACCTGAACTCATTGAGTGGGGCTACGGTCAAGAAGTGCCATATACAAGTCCACCTCCGGTCAATTCCTTTCAGTTGAAATGCCTGCACGCCTTGGAATGGGGCTGGAATTGTCTGTCTGTCTGTCTCTATATATACCTATCCTGTGGGAATAAATACACGCGCACAGCGGCAGCACAGGTGTCGTGGGATGAGGCCTAAACGTGGGCTTGGTTAGAGTCGAATTGAGGAGATGCGCTGAATGATGTGGTAGACCTGCACAGGAAGGACTAAGTACTTAGTAACCTAAATATACCTTAGCCTTTAGCTGTATGGGAACAACTCAAGAAAAGTCCACATTCCTCATTTTACCTCAACCTTGATTCCTCATTCACCGACACCTGCACTGCTAATTCTCATGTCCTCGACATAGACATGACCTTTACCAAAACCTTAGCTTCTCCGTACGTTTTATATGAATCGTTCAATGTTCTTTTCATCGGCACATAGGATTCACAAGGGTTTGACTACAGGCTGATTTAAGAGTTACGTAATAACGACAGATATATACATTTATGTATAGATATATATGTATATATATAATCTGTTTATATAAGTATACATGTATATATATATATATAATCTGTGCTGTGCTATACATAGGGGTGAAACTATAATAATATTATATCTGTTTCACAACGAACACAGGCACGAAGGCATATGAGTGGTATATCAAGTACAGGTGTGTAGACGCATATAATTATAAGGACTACTATGAAGCCAGATCATTGTTTCAATTGTTATTTCCATTGCATTTCCCTCAGCTGTCTACTTGACCTATTTGAGCCTATTCAGATAGACTGACCACAGCGGTCCATTTGGTTAAGGTTGTACCCAAGGAGGATGAAATGCTTTGGGGAGATCTGATTGGTAGCTAGCAAGCGGCATGTATTCATTAGACCACGCCTCTCAAACCTTGGGCTTTAGACTCATACACGGAAATTGCAGGCGCCTTGGTCTCTGGCAACCAAGGCTGCATTGCATACCTGCGGGGTCTTTGACCCATGGAATTCTAGTAGAAGAAAAAGAAGAAGCTGAGGAAGAAAAGAAGAAGAAGAAGTTTCAGCTCATCCCTGTTGAATTAATTGATCGATTGATTGATTGATTTATTAAGTTTGTCAGTCAGTCAATAAGTGAGTTGAGTGACTGAGCGAGTGAGTACTTTACTAATCGTCTCATTGAGCGTTTGACTGATGACTCTGGCACTGCCACATTCACTCGGATGGTACCAGTCCAGTCCAAATAACAGAGGAGGGCAACGCAAATCATCTTCATTTTGATACAGCGTCGTTAAACAGAAACTACAGTATTAAGGTGACAGCCTCTTGCAGCCTCTTACGTGTCTGTCTGCCTTGCCCGTCTGTTTCTCTCCCTCCATATGCCTTCAATTACTGTATATGGATGTCAGGCCTTCAGTTCACCCGAGCACAGAGTCAGTTGTTTTGTATACAAGTCTGCGTGATAAACTCCTTTGTTTGCTTCTTTGCTATTTTAAGAGTTATAAAAGCTTATTATGATGCATGACAACAAACGCAGGCCCGTTTCCTCAAACAGATACATATAACATATATTTATATACCAGGATACTTATTATGCTGCATGGGTCTGTATAGAAACGCATGCGCGACCGTGCGCGGCACTATCTGCCATGCAGTCTCTCGAGCAGATGCTAATAAGAATGCCCTTGCTTATCGACTGCGGCGCCTTTCCTCGGTTCATCTGAGGTGAATCCAATTCGTAATTACGTTTTTAAACACTGCCAGACGACCATAGATCAACTTTGAAAAATTGGGCCTGTCACATTCACCCACGCAATTCTCTATATTCAAATACAAGTCGATATGGAATATGCGTATAATATGCGTTTAGCGCGGTTAGTTTACGGATCCGAAAAGCAAAGCTTAAGTAGGTCGACACTCATTGGGTTATATGGTCAGCGTGTATAGGCCTATACTGCAGCAAACATCCAGTCTTTTCCTGTGGAGCACACACGCACGATGCAGGGTTTAAGTTTTGCGATATCAGTAGTACAAAAGTGAGCTACCTGGGACAATTGACCAATATTATGGTCAATTCACCCACCTAATAGGCTATAAAACCTATTATTAACCTATAATTAGGTTACAAAATCACCAAAAATCACAACAACCCACATCATGGTTCTAATACCAACCAAATAGACCACCATAAAATTGAAAAATGAGCCACAATTCATGCACAAGACCCTGGTCAAAAGTCACGAAAATTTCCTATAGTATCGATGATGAATCATCACGTGGCCACCAAGTCTTCATTATCAACCCAGGAATTAAATGACCCAGGATGACCAAGTTATTCCAATAGTTTCGATGATGAGTCATTGCTCAACAAACAAAAAAAACATTCTTTCATATATAAACTGAATGAAAATATTTTTCCTTTTGCACTTAAAGGGATGCCAACACAATATAAAATGGAATACACAAGAAAGACTGTTATTGAATTAAGAAAAATTGCGAAACAGAGCGGAATTGTAGGTTATACGAGACTGAAGCGGATTTGATTAGTAAAATTGAAGCTCACGCGAAATAAAAGAGACGGCTACAGCTATCAAGGGCTTCACGAAACAATACACGGTCGAAGGAGCAAACGGAACTGACGCCACATCTTTTCTTGACACCGTTCGAGCACAGGCGGTAGACTTGTTGACTAAAAATCGACAGACTAAGACTAATTTCATCCTTGCCCGCACAATGGAGCGTATTGATATGAAATCCGGGCAAGTAGATGCCCGCATTTGCTAGAAATGGTAAAATGGCGCCGATACAGCATTTGGCATTATGTATCAATTGCGTTTTACTCATTTTTATAGACGCACCCGTTCCACCCCAATACGCCTTAGTCAACTTATTAACCTGCACCTGGGTTTCCGTTTAAATGGTGGTCTTTAATCCAATGCTAACGCCGGTTCCCGGTTGTAGAGATCTTTGATTTTTTTTTGTCTTTTTGTCTTTCCAAAATATTAACTTTGACATTCGTGTATCGACTCATTTTATATATATATAAAATTTTAAAGCTTCTCTTATATGAAACCGTATCGATAATTCCTCACCTCGTAGATTAATTAGTTGGCCATTTTGATCGGTGAGAGACGTTTCCATTATCGAAATCGTGGATAGAGTGATTGGAAGATATATCAAATTCCTAGGGGTTTCGATAATCTTGTACCCAGGCCCTACATTTGGGTAAAAGGAATAAAAAATGTTATCAGTCGTTCCGTTGATATAGGATGCCCCAATAATATCGCTCGTTACCCTCAGATTACTGACACTCATTATGTCCACTATATTCTCCGATTCCTGGTAACCCGCTGAATAACGCTGTCTGTCGAAACCCCGAGGGTTTTTTCGATAGAGTTCAACGCCCAAAAATCGACCATGTAATTATCCGCTATATGTACAATAGTCTTTAACGTATTGCTGTTTGCTTCTATCCTTATTTTGTGTTCTTCGTTTACCATATCATAATGCTCGCTTTCTTTCTTGATTCTCTGGACTTATTCGTTAATATCTGTAATTTCATAGCAGCCTTCGGGAATGGTTACACTAACCCACATACATCCACCATTCGGCGAATACGAAAAGTTGTTGTTCGTCTCATCGATGTTTGGGAATAAAAAATATGTTTCCAGAATGACAAGAGCCATCTCGTACTTTTTATCTTTATCGAACTGAATCAACGGATTGAATCGAGTCCTTATTAGCGAACTCTTATCACTCGGTAATATGTAAAACGATGACTTTGGCTATGTGTAGCGAGCGATCCTTTCCGTGTAGTTTGCAATCTTTTGTAGAAGCGATTCCATTTTTATAATATAAAAGATTTTTTATAATGAAATGTAGAATTCATCGAAACCCCATCTATACTTGCCGTTATTCTTATTACTAGTCTGATCTATCCCTACAAATCCATGAAGTTGCTCCCAGGCTGTTTCACATAGTTTCTTAAACTCATCCTTAGACATGTCTGTACTTACGTGATCGTGGTAAATGTGATTAATATTTGTCTGGTCTTGAGGAAACAAACAGATAAAGTTTGCATTCTCTCTGATCGTCAGTCTAAGTAGTTTGAAATAATTTTGAGCGAGGTAGAAGCAATCAACGTTACTATGCCTTCCACGGATGTAGTAGGTCTCACGTTGTTTTGCTTTTCTAACTGTAAATCCTCGAAAATCATCAAGTTTTTCTTGTCACGGTTCAAGTCTCTAGGATCTGGCACGTCTTCAGACGATTCGAAGAATTTACAGCAGATATCAGATTTTTTAATACAAGTGTCTAACCATTGCCTCAACTACTAAGGCCGGCGGAACATTTAGTCTCATGGTCTCGTCTTGGCAATTGAATAGCCCGATGATGGATTCTTTCGGTATTTTTTTTCTCAAATGCTTGCTTGAGTATTTTATACTCTGGTTGAAAGAGAGATCTTCCGAATACTTGCAGATTGTCGTAGTCTAGCCATCCAGGTCTTAGAAGTAGATTCAACAATAAAGTCGTCTTACCGCATCCGGACTTTTCTACGATTAACCCTCTTATACTTCTAAGCAAAATAGGGTTATTGAATCTCTTAGATAATACGTCGTTCCACGATAAATCTTTGACTTCGATTTTAAATATATCTATTTGTATTTAAAAAGGATGTAGTGCGTAAAGTGTAAAACTCGTATTGAAACTAAAAATATCCAGAATGTCGCGACTAAGAATGGAAGGTCACTGCTTAGAGGCACATGTGATATATGTGGAAAGACAAAGACACAATTCGTGAAGTCTTCTGAAGATGGTGACTTAGTTGGATCTTTAAATTCGGTTACCGGCGGTTTTAAGCTGCCGTGGGCTAAATATCCAGGTGAGATGCACTTGCCACGACATTCGTTTACTGGTCCTGGTACTAGGCTTGATTTTAGGCTGAATTCCGATGGAACTCCTAAGGATTGGTCGAGACCCGTCAATAGAGTCGACAACGCTGCATATCATTACGATTTAGCTTACGGTCAGCAGTCCGATACAGCTTCTAGGAATGTCGCTGATAGAACGATGGTTAATGAGTTGAATAATAGTCCTAATCGTAGCTTACGAGAGCGAATAGAAAGAAGTCTTGTCAAACCCATATTATCTACCAAAGCTAGTCTCGGGTTAGGTTTAAAAAAAGCCCAAAATTACAACGGACTTATGAACTAGCTGAGGAGTTGCATAAACCCGTAGTAAGACGTTTCAGGAAGAGGAAGGTGTACGTTGGTGGAATAGATTAAATATGGGCTGCTGATTTAGTCGATATGCAGAGTTTCGCTAAAGATAACGATGGCGTGAAATACTTACTAACCGTAATAGATATGTTTTCCAAGTACGGTTGGATGGTACCATTAAATGATAATAGTGAAAAATCTACGGCTAGTGGCTTCGTGAAAATATTCGAGAGCGGTAGAAGTCCCGGCAAGGTTTGGGCGGATAAAGGTAAAGAATTTTATAATAGAGACGTTAAGAAATTAGTCGAGTTGTATTCTACGGAGAACGAAGAAAAGTCGAGCGTAGTTGAGCGTTGGAATAGAACAATGCGTGAAAAAATGTTTAAGTATTTTACACCTAATTCGACTAGACGATATATCGATGTGTTGGATTAAATGGTTAGTAATTATAATGAAACTAGGCATTCTTCCATTAAAATGACACCCTCTAAAGCTAGTTTGAAAATGAATGAAAAGGTAGTTTGGATGAACTTATTCGGTGACGAGATCTCGGAACCTATTATACTCAGGTTGTCGATCGGTGATAAAGTTAGGATAACGAAGAAGAAGACATTCTTTGAAAAAGGTTTTACACCGAAATGGACGGAAGAGATCTTCACAATTTCAAAGATGCAATACACGGATCCACCAACTTATAAGATCACTGATTATAATGGTGAAGAAATACAGGGCTCATTTTTCGAACAGGAGCTACAGAAGACTACTCAAGAAATATTCAGAATAGAAAAAGTTATCGGGAAACTGGGAAACAAGTCGCTGGTGAAATGGTTGGGTCATCCTGAGTCATTTAATTCCTGGGTTGATAATGAAGACTTGGTGGCCACGTGATGACTCATCATCGAAACTATTGGAAATTCCCGTGGCTTTTGACCTATTGGCGGTCGTTTTGACCATGGTTTGTGCATGAATTGTGGCTCATTTTCCAATTTTATGGTGGCCTATTTGGTTGGTATTAGAGCCATGATGTGGGTTGCTGTGATTTTTGGTCATTTTGTAACCCAATTATAGGCTAATAGTAGGTTTTATAACCTATTAGGTGGGTGAATTGACCATAACATTGGTCATTTGTCCCAGGTAGCTCACTTTCCTACTACTGATATCGCTTGCATGGCTTTTGCCGTAAATAAGTACGTGCTGTCGAAGGCTGCGTTCATATTCACCTTCTTGATCCTGGCATATAATTATTCATTCATTCATTGCGAAAAGATTTATATAGCGCCCCTCCAAGGCTACTACTCAGGAGCGCTCCCGACCCCGGCAAGGCTAAAAAGAACAGTCCTATAAGGCAGGGATACACGCACGCACCCACACAGACCTACAGGCAGCGCAAAATACAAACAGACGGAGAGAAACATACAGAGTACACCTTTGGCCAGGTCTGCAGATGTGTCAAGCGTGAACTCTGCATTGCGTTTCGTGAGTCCTGTATATATGCTTCAGTGTGTGTTCTCTTGCCTGTGTCTGTTCCTCTCCTTGTTTGTGTTTATCCTTTTCAGTACTGAATGCAATAACCGATTGACTGAGCACTGACCGTGTTATGAAGTACGCACTTAGCGTGTCCAACACGGCCGCATAAATTCTATACAACTTGTCATATTTTATCAATTAGTTGGGTATATGTACACGCGTGGGTCTTGTTCGAGATTTTCACTCGCTCGGACTTCTCCGATGACCTTTTGTGACCTGTTGAAACCTTTAGTGGTCTGTCGCGACCTGTTCCGCTTTCGTGGAATCATTTATCTCCTTTTTCGTTGTTTGTGAATGCCCGCTATACTAAAATAGTCTATAAAATGTACGGTGTTCGAACTTTTGTCAAAAGGATCTCGAATGCAGCAGCATGCATGGACTCGTATATAATGGGTAATTCCGTTTGGATACATAGTATGGTCAAGAGAGTCCTTTGGTTGGTATATTGAGTTTGCCATTGCGACGATGCCTTGTGTGATCCCTTGACTGTTTGCACTTTGACAGTGCCAGTCCTGAACATTGAATAAATGAGGAGGGCGGCCCTAACTATCGCACGTGTCGTTAAACTGAAACTAGTACAAATACTACTCTAAAGACTACTGGGTTCAGACTGCAGGCTCGTTGTATATAGCAGTGGGATGTCTGTCTCTATATACACACACATACATACATACGTACGTACATACATACAAACGTGCGTGCGTGCGTGCGTGCGTGCGTGCGTGCGTGCGTGCATGCATGCATGCATGCATGCATGTATGTATGTATGTATGTATGTATGTATGTATGTATGTATGTATGTATGTATGTATGTATGTATGTATGTGTGTATGTATTTATACGTATGTATGTATGCATGCCTGTCTGCCTATGTGTGTCTATGGGTGTCTGTTTATCTCCCTGTATATATGCCTGTCTCTTCCTATAACGCATGTGCGCAGCAGTGTCCATCCGTACGTCTGTCTGTCTGTCTGTTTCCTTTATCACTTGCACTCATAATTCCCGCATTACTACTGACAGTCTTCATCAACTTTTCCCTTATTTTGATCAACTTCTGATTCTCAGTTTTATATGCAATTGCAATTTACGTCGTTGACAGCAACGACAGCATCGTCCAATATCTGCAGTGTTGTCAAAGTCTCTAACCGGAAGCCGCAATGATTGAAGGAACAATCTGGCCGCTGATCCAGGCGCCCGTCAGACCCCACCCGTTCTCCGGCGACGGGCCTCACGGGTGACCGCGGACCGACCGCCGAAGCCTCGACGGCGTCTGGTCCTCGGACCGTCGGCGCAGTAAAGGGCGAACGCGCCGGGCGGAATGACGGTCTAATCCTCGACAAATGCACTTTCTCGTCTTTAACACACTCGTCATGAATTGTGAATCAGTTGCGTATCAGACACTAATCCTGGGACGCTCCCCGCTCGGATTTAGCGACGCTGATAGAACCGCGCCGGGATCGGTCTGCCGTCGACAGGGCGAAGAGATGGAGGATGCGCGGACAGGAGGGACCCCCTCCGTGTAGGTATACGTCTCTCCCGGCTGCGCCCTTCTTCTTGCTTCCATTTCGCCGTAAAGGGAAGGGAAAGGGGTCATTACTGGACGAAGCTGATCATGGTGTGATGCGACAGCGTGTCGGATGGAAGAGGGTGGATTGGACGGAAGAGGGTGGATTGGACGGATAGATCCGGACAACGACAACTATTTTGATTATCAATTAAACGATGCAGCGACGGAGTGGTATATACTGGACGCAGGAAAGACACGAGATGTACCCGACCGGACGTTATAAGATTTTACAAGCATTATCCGTCTCTCTGTCCGTCGTTTTGTCTGTCTGTCTGATTGCATATATCTCGCTGGCTGTCTGTCTATTTATCCCTCTCCTTCTGAGTGCCCGGCATCAAGTCATCGACAGAGTATCAACGTTGCTAATCACCACCACTCATCGAAGCTTCAACTTTGTCAGGCGTCCTTTTGCATATTACATACAAATATATGTATGTATTTTTGTATGTATGTACATATGTATAAATGCATTATTATATGTATACGTAGACTTACGTGCTATGTATGGTAATTGCTCGGTTCAACATAAGTTTAGGCCATGGATCGTCAAACGTTCATATATGGATACGGTTAGGATTACCCTATCGACACAAATTGCATACATTTAGAGTCTGCGAGACAGACGTGCATACAGACAGACAGACAGACAGACAGACAGACAGACAGGCTGTCATATAGGCTGACAGGCAGAGATATGCAGATATAAAGAAGCAGAGGATCATGCATGAAGCAGAGGGGTTCGATTGTTTTTAGAGAGGTGGAGATTGAAGAGAGACCGAGAGTAAGAGAGAAAGAGACAGATTGAACGAGAGAGAGAGAGAGAGTGAGACAGAGTGAGAGAGAGACACACACACAGACAGAGACAGAGACAGAATGTGAGACACACAGACAGACAGACAGACCGACAGATACAGAGAGACAGAGGCAGAGACAGAGACAGACAGAGTAAGAAACAGAGAAAGAGAGACAGACAGACAGACAGGCTGACAGGCAGTGATATGCAGACATAAAGAGGCAGAGACAGACAGAAGACAGACAGAGAAAGAGAGACAGACAGACAGAGACACAGAGAGATAGAGGAAGAGAAACAGAGAAAGATATAGAGAAAGAGAGAAGATTAGAGAACGACAAAGAGAGAGGAAAAAATGAGAGTGCGTGAACCCATAATTAGATAAAGCTGAGATGTTGGGATCCAATTAGAAATATGTGACAACGTCGTTAAGTTCAGCGTCGAAGAAAGTATGACACTTAGGTCAATAAGCATTTAACTTTCATCTTTGATGTTTACGATGTGGTAATTAGCTGACAAGACCTCATATTTGCTAGTTTTTGCCGTATATAGACTATTACAGTGATCTGACACATCCACTGTATAGAACGCTTTCCATCTATTCAGACTCATTCTAGTTTCATAAACAGAAAATATGTTCTGTAGACTACAGAATATCATCATTGCCATCAGGTTTGACAAAATGACACAATTTAGCTGTCACCACGTCTCTTTAGACGCTGTCATCGCTTGACACGTCCATAACGAACCATTCTCTGTAGGCCTATGCATAAAGAACTTCATGAATGCAATAGCGTTAATGAGACAAGCTTGCTAATTAGCAGATAATTACTATACATATAGCACATTACTTATTCTTTCATTACAAAATTCTTAGGTGCCGTAAAAGAAGCGAAGACGAAGTATTTTGGACATGTTATGAGGAAAGAAGAAGAGAGAGGCTTAGAGAAAAAGATGATACAAGGAAGAATAGAGGGAGCTAGAGGAAAGGGAAGACCAAGAACAAACTGGCTGGATAATACGAGAAAATGCATGGACGGACCTTTCGACAACACAGACGATGCGGGCCACACAGCGAAAAAACAGAAATTGAGAAGAATTGTGAATGATGCGGCTTATATTCGTATACCGTAGACGGCTACAGAACAGAGCACACATTACTGAGTAGTTTCCAAATTGAAAATTATGGTGAGCGTTTCTTGTAAATTCGTTGGAGCGTACGAAAATAGACAAATTTATGGCATGCAAGTATGCGAATATGTACTGTTAGAACTAACGTGTAATAAACCAGTTGTGTAGTTCCTGTATTGTTCACCTCACAAAAGCATCGCAATGGCTGTTCTACAAAAGAACGATAAGTAACCCCACAGAATGAGTCAATCAACTCAATTGAAAGAGTTTAAAGGAATGTTCATGAGCAGAAGCCACGGAACAGCCACACACTCCAATACACACAAACACACCCACCCACAAACGCACCCACCCACAAACATACAAACTCAAATAATTATACAAACACAAACATGCAGAAATCAAATTTAACAGTAAGTTGAATTCGACTTCTGTAATAACTTGTCACCCTGTGTTCATATTATGTTTGAAATCATACTGTGGTTTGGCAGTTTGAAATTAAAAGAAAATTATTATTAATATTATATATACAAACACACACAAACACACACACGCACACACACACACACCTAGACACTTAATTACAAACACACGCACACACACATATATACAAGAATACAAAAAATACTCACGCAAACATACACACAAGCATAACTCACGCAAACATAGGCATACGCAAGTATACACACAAGCATACTCACACAAACATATAGACCTACACACAGGCAAAATACACACTGAACGTCATCGTTGACCATTTATAGATCATAGAGTTTAGGTCAATTATATATATCACAGCCTGACACATCAGCATATATTTCGTACATACTTATAGATCGGACACGAACGTATAATTGCAGGCATCTGATGGCCAGAGGCAAGTTGGTTGGCTTCATCTTCGATCGTTTTAGACTCATTTAAATCGTAATGAGCCATTAATGTCCACTAATTTGACCGTATGTAAACATGCAACATCTGCCCTTTGGCGATACGATGACCGACCATGTGCGTATACCGTACCGCTTGTCTATTTACATTATGTAACATTATACATATGCCAGGCCTGAACTTTTAGCCTTTGGCGTTTCAACGCCACCAAAACAACTAAGGTCAAAGCAAAAACATGTACTTAGATACGATAAAAACGAATATATATATATATATGTGTGTGTGTGTTTGTAAGCAGGTGATCATGTAAAATCATAATAGACCTGTATATACTTACGATATATACAGAGCATAAAGAGGTATTTGTATTTGAAGTTGGTGACAGGCGTGAGAGATATTCGTCCGTGACATCTGCCTTCAGCGCGACGTATAATTTTGTTGGTTATATACAGGGATGTTTCATAATAGTCACGCCTTATCTTCGTACATATATATATATATACATATATATACATATATATATAATTATGTATGTGATATATATATATATATATATATGTCTATGTGAGAATGAGTGATGAGAGGTTCGAAATGTTGCCTTAGAGGTTGTCAACTATGTTATTGGCTGTAATTCAGATAATATAGTAAACGTTTGTACGACCCTGATTCGACGGACTTCATTTTTACAGTCCGTTAAGCTAGCCCTGCATCCATGGGTGTGAAATATTAGCGTTCCTTATTTTTATTAACGGTAGGGGATAGGTGTATGAGGGGGGTCGCCAGGCCGGTTTTATCTATCGCCGTCTGATCATTCTCGTGCACTGAACTCGCCCACCGGTCTTGAATCTTCTCACGTTGACCTTTTCCACTAAACATTGCCACTGATGTTGACCTTTTCCACTAAACATTGCCACTGATGCTCCCATTGCCTTTCTGCAGACAGTTGACTAACAGTCAGTGACTTCAGTAATCATCCCAGACGAGTTGGCAAGAGAACACAGTAAATGTGGAAGAAGACCTCTGGAGACATATACTTGATTTGAAGGCCAAACTCTCAGTCTTTATTTTTCAGTAGACTATCAGTGGACCATCAATAGATTATAAATGGACAATCAATAGTCGACTAATAATCTATCAATAGATTATCAATACACGATGTCAATAGATTATTAATATACTATGTCAATAGACCATCAACAGACTGTCAATAGATTATCAATAGACTATGAAAGGACGATCAATATACTGTCACGCCCGAAACCACAACTTATGCAAATTCTACAGTAGGCTATATAACTACTGTTATGATTTGTTGTAGCATGGTCCAATATGATATGGCATATATACACGGCAAGAGAGTGTATATGGAAGTGTAGGGTATATAGCCTTAGGGCAGAGTTGGTTTGGTATACAGTCCACAGGGCGTTGCTTGATAGGCTAGATTTATGGCAGGTTTGGGTAAAGTGGGTGAATAGTAAGAATTACTGTAGGTTAGGGTAGGCTATAGGATTAGGTATGACTGGATATAGAGAAGTGCATCGGGGAGTGCATGGATGGAAGAAAAACTTATTGGTATGGAAGGCAGCCTTTTAAATTGTAATTATCTATCAAAAACAGAGAAAAGATAATATCACAATCATTTCTTATCTGCTCTGTCACCATTTTTCATTATTTCTTAATTTAATTCGTTTTTATTTATTAGTCACTTAATGTCTTAATCCATTCGTTCATTCATTCATTTATCCAATCTTTTGACTGTTCGCGTATTAATTCAATCTATCATTCGTATAATATATATATATATATATATATATATATATTTTCAATTTAGACAGTTGTCAATTAGTCAGTAAGATTGCTGCAATGGATGGGTCAGGATTCAGTATGTATATGTGCATAAGTCAACCAGTCATGGACCCGGAGAGTCGGTCAGTCACCCATAAAGCCAGCCAATCATTCAGGCTACACGATCGTTCGATCAAGTGGATTTGTCTCAGCAGCCGATGATGATAACGATGATGATAATGATGACGATGATGACAACTACGATGATGACAATGACGACAACTGTGATGATGATGGTGATGATGATGAAGATGATGATGGAGATGTTGATGGGGATGATGACGATGATGATGATGACGACGACTGCGATGATGAGGGTGATGATGATGATGATGATGACGACGACGATAATGTCTTGCTGCAGCCACATAGGACTAAAAAGGCAGCCATGCACTCCGTCATTGTGATGCGAATTAAGGAGACGCAGTGAATGATGGTTTAGAGCAGCAGCTACGGAAGCTGGGCGACGCTGTATAGTCGGTCTCCCCTCCCCTCCTTACATGTACTCTTCCCTTAGCCCTCCTCGTCCCAATCCTAATCTTATCCTTTTCTTCCTCTTCATTCCTTGATCTCCCTCTTGTTCCTACTGCTCCCTCATCCTCTTCTCCTATTCCACCGCCTCTCTCTCTCTCTCTCTCAGTCTCTGTCTTTGTGTCTCTCTGTGTCTCTGTCTGTCCATGTCTGTCTCTATCCATCCATCCATCCATCCATCCGTCTATCTATCTATCTATCTATATTTCTATCTATCTATCTATCTATCCATCTAGCTATCCATCGATCTATCTATCTCTGCCGCCCGTTCTTATCCCTCTATTTGCATCTATGTTCCTCTGCACATCTGCTTGCACGTGTCTGTCTCCTCCCTATTGTTCTGCTCCTCGTCCTCCCTTAGTCCTTCCTCGGCCTCCTCAGCGCCGGACTCTCTCACCCCCGCCAGGGACCGACTTCTGCGCCCCCTATCGCGCTGTTGGATTCGCGCCATTTGCCCGTCGTCGACAATGGCCGACGGCGGCAGCGACGATAGAATGCGAAATAGATTGAAGATCGATAAAGGTGTAGAGAGAGGAACAACGCCGCGTCTAATGTCGATAGATGGCGCTAGTTGTTTATGATGATCACGTACACGGCTCCCTGATTGATCGCCGCGCCCTCTGTACATATCTCTCTCTGTCTCTCTCTCTGTCTCTCTCTCTGTCTCTCTCTCTGTCTCTCTCTGTCTCTCTCTCTGTCTCTCTCTCTGTCTCTCTCTGTCTCTCTCTGTCTCTCTCTCTGTCTCTCTCTCTGTCTCTCTCACTTTCTCTCTCTTTCTCTCTGTCTGTCTGACTCTCTGTGTGTGTCTGTTTGTCTCTCTCTTTCTCTGTCTGTTTGTATCCGTCTATGCCTGTCTGTTTATGTCTATTTCAGTCTGTGTCTGCCTGACAGTGTCTGTTTCTGTCTTTCTGTCTGTCTGTCTGTCTCTGTATCACTGTATGTTCATACGTTTTGGTGTGTATGTATCTGTGTGCCTATGTACGCCTCTCTGCTTGTGTGCGTCTGTGTATGTGTCTGAATTTGCATACCTCTATATCCTTGCGTCCGAGTGTATGTATTCGTCTGTGGGTGTGAATGCGTCTACCCCTCCCTCGGATGTCCATCTGGGTCCGTCGAAGGGTCGGTCGGAAGGACGGCTGCAGCGGGAACATTCTTCTCTTAAGGTGGACGCGGTCAGCTGTAGCTGGTCATTTTATCAGCGTTGAAATAAGATGACGGTCATTTCCGACCAATGACCGCCTGATACTAATGTGCTGTGAATTGCAATGCGATGCTCCAGTGAGTAAGAGAGTAAGTAGGCGACGACGTAGGCACGATATCTCGTGAACTCATGCTCTATATGTATATGCGTACACGAGGATATATACATATATATATATACACATACATACACACATACATACATACACACACATACACACATACATACATACACACACATATACACACACATACATACAAACATACACACACATACATACATACATACATACATACATACATATATACATACATACATACACACACATACATACATACATACATACATACATATATACATACATACATACACGTATACTCAAGATAACAATTTTTATTTCATATTGATAGGCCTCGGTATTGCAGTTAATTATTTGATAACTCCGCCACTGCTAGCACTTGGGCAGTGCCAGTCCAAAGCCCAGATGAAGAAGAAATGCCACGCTGATGATTTATGTTATCACACAGTGTCGTTAAGCTGCAATTGCGTATACCTTAATGATGTCATACATCGTGATGCATCATCACATAAGATCCCCTTAGGATCACATATTATATTACCCATAAAACCCCAATTTTTGACCACCCCCTACCCCTAATAATGTTATATAACAGCAGCTGTGACCCCTACCCCTATATTATGTCACATATATGCTACCCACCCCTACCCCACCCCAGCCTATAAGCACATTAAAAGACATACAATGACATAATTGTATTGCACAGTATGACACTTATATAACAATACCATGTTAGTTAGCACTTTAATAGTAGTGATTCAACTGATAACTGCCTTTATCCAATTCAAGAACTGCAGTAAAAATCATCATATGCCCAATTAGCCATGTAACAAAAGGTACCTTAAAATTGTGTACTCTCTCGTGCCAATGATGATTAGACCGGATGTATGGAGCTCCTCTGCATCTTAATAATAGGACTTTTAATGGCACTAAATTCACTTGTATTAATTACGGTAACTGATTGGGTAGTCGACGATTGTCACCATGTATCTACATATAAGCCTACTATAATACAGCATGATAATACATAGTAGTGACGTACATAGTATTTAAAAACACCATTATAGTTTCCCTCCTGTTTTGCACTAGAAATGAGCATCACTGTATCACACAAAATGGATTGGCTTAATATTGAACTATCAGGTATTTATCGATAAGTTCGCGGTACAACTCTACCTATTTAATAGCGTATGATGTATACAGAGAGCGTACTACAACTGCAATTGGGTATTTAAGCAAACATAAACTATTTATACATACTATAGAAAATGAAATCAAACATCATGATAATACCTACCAAAATAATTATTTCAAGTGAATTAATTTTAATTTAAACCAGAATCAAAACACAGCTCACACAATTGAATTTTAGAGCGTTTAGAGCTAATGGTGCTAGTTTTGGTTCACAACGTATTGTGAACTTCGATTAAACAATGAAGGTCCGTAGTACCTGGAATTTCCAATTGGCAGGCAAACAGGCAAAATAGCATAAGCTGAAAAAAAGTTTGTTATATAACAAAACCTTTAGCCTACCCCCCACCCTACACAATATAACGCTAACAAAACCGGAACCAACCCACCTACCCCTTGAGCGTTATATAATATGTGAACGGCTCCTTAGATAATACAATACATTATAATATCAAATGATTGAAGACGTTGCTTAGGCGTCAGTCACGGACAATAGAGTTAACGTAAACCACACATTCATTCACACCACCTACGCTTTCACGAGACTCTCATCCACTTCCACAGAAAGCCAGAGGCAGGACATATGCATTGCTGTGCAACACTCAATAATCGGAATGGCAACGAGGCAATGCATATACATGCAATGGTATCCCAAGTGACGCTTGTATATGATATGATGCACTTTCGCGAATGTTGTTACACCGCTTTAATTCGCACCTCTATCACCCGCAGGCTTACGCGCTGCGCCTAGTGATGTAATGCTCAGGCAAGGCATCCGGCGGCAGACGGGCGAATGTCGCCGTTGCCCCTCCATACATATATATCTGTTCCTGCACGGTTCAGTAACATCTTAGCCTCGGGCCTGGCAATGGGCCAGGAGATGTATTAAAACGTACCGAGGGCCATCGCAATCGCACGCTGCGAAAAGTTACCCTTCTCTCGCCTCAGAGACAGTAATCAGTGAGAGAGAAGGGTCACATCCTGACACCGGAATATCCATCTCGACACCCTCGCTGGGCAAATAGCGCCCTGCCGGGTAATACACCTACAGAGCGCCGCCCATAATTATTAATAAACGATCCAAGCTGTACGTTTATTATACGCGATCACGATCTTCGCATTTTTTTCAAAATAGCTCAACTGTTGTTCGTTTTGGCGTGATTGCGTATATGCGTTTAACACGTGCATCATAATTGAATTATATTATATCTACATAGACTCGATGATTCAAGTGGTGTATAATTATATCAGCAACACCTGCACGTCTCATAGTGTCTCACAGAGCACGACATACACAACTCATGCGACACTGAAAAGTAAATTGCTGAGACGGGCAATAAATTCCGACAAAATGCAGCTGTAAATGATCACGTATTGGGCTATAGGCGTAGGCATATATACCTAAATTTATCTATATCACGATACTTTTAGTGCCTTGGCTATCGAGCGTTGGGCAAGTCAACTTAACGTTCGAGGATTCGAATTCCCGACGGGACAAACATTTCGAGATTTCGGACTGCGCTTGTTTGCGGAAAGAACTCGGTTTAAGGAGTGCATATATTATAATCTGCATCGTCGGCTGGAATTCAGGGAACACTAACCATAACCAACAGTCATCCTTTCTCATAATTATGTCAGACTGAGAAAAATTAGGTCGCTCTACACGTATTCTGCTCAGAGGCGCCCTCTACGCTGGCCTAAATTATGTAAAATGTTATTAAAATCAATAAAATGCATAAGTTTGCAACACAGTGAACAGTATATGCTGAAAGTCACCTGCAGTGGTGGACCATGCATGCACAAGCGGGGAGCCAAACCAACGGATTCTCATCGACAGCTGACAGATGGCATGGATGTTCAGAGTCTCTGGGCCTAGTTGAGTTACCCCACTTGAAGGGGCGTTACATAAATGCTCGGTTACACACTTGATAGACCTATTTACATTCGTGTAGTAATTTTGCAACCATGCTCACGCGATGATGGTTCTCGTCCCAACGGCAGGTTCATTGGCTTTTAAGCCATCCGGGGCTGAAATTAGTGGGGTAACTGGGTTCCTCGTTGCCTTCCTCACAGACAATTGTGCACTGGATGAAAATTTGTTCACTGTGTTCAGGTCGCTACACACTGCAGTGACTTGAGCCAGTGTCAGATTTGTCTGGACGGGGTCAGAGGGTTGGACAGCAACCATTGGGTTGACGTTGATTTAGTGTAGAATGCTTCAGATTCCCTGAAACTCTCATCAGACGATCTCTGCTTCTATTTCGATAAACTAGACCCTGGATTGAGCTCTTTGTATCTATAATTAGTAGATTCGAACCTGCGATTATCCGGTTACATGGCATGAAGTTACGTGTGTACCAACTCTCTTCTATGATGAGACGAGTGAGGTGGTTTCCCTTTGCCTTCCTCACAGACAATTATGGGTGAACAACTTGTCCAAGGTCGCTACTCGGTGACTCGGGGTGGGTTCGAACCTGCGATCCTCCGAACGCAAGCTACCGAACATCCCACTACGTCATGAACCATGATGACTTATTCAATCAACCAGCCCAGTGATCTTCCTGTGTATACCATGCGTATATATATATATATATCCCATGCGTGCAAGTCTACACCTGCATCTTTTCCACAAGACACGCTTGGCTGGTCCGACCATACAAGTCTACTGCAGCATCGTCAATATACCGCTCTCCAATACGTCGATACAGAATCGAGATTATCAGTCCGATTGTACGGTATAATTAGAAAGTCCATAAATATAAGACACGTTTCCGTCGGAGACACGCACTTGCTGAAAAATACTTAACTCACAAAGAAAGGTCTATAGACTCGGTGCAGACGTTTTATGGTGATATACATGCTTTTTAGGACAGAATGAAAATCAATTGAGCCGTTTCATATAATGTATAGGTGTACTTCCTAAATTACATGATCGGCATTGTCTCGCGCATATAATTGCAGACGTCTCGCTCCTGCGTGCGGGAAGATGATACAAATGACAAAAAGTACCTAACCCCAGTCTGCATATGTAGGCCTATATGCACAGTACAAAGGGTCACAATACGACGAATTGCTGCTTTAAGAAGACTTGAGTATATATATATCCTCTCTACTATCGTAGTGTATATAAGAGGACTTCATGCAGAGGATGACAAGCTGTTTTAATAGCTCCAATTTTTGCTATCCAGCGTTTCCACGGAATCCACCCAAATAGTGGCGCTTACCAATAGGGTTTGGAGGTTGAGGTTAAGAGAACGATCCCCCACGATTTCCAGAAGTGGGGCTTGACTTCTTGCATTTAAACAATAGGGGTTGTTAATTTCTGATAATATATATATCGGCCAGTAATAAGAAGATTAATGTAGGTCGACCATGAGAAGGGGGATTGCTCTCCCACTCGAGGATGGTGAAGGGGTAGAGGCCACGGCACCCACACAAAGTGGATTTTGGCCTAAACTTACTTTCACCACAAATATATGCAAAAAAGAATTTAGGATATCATTGGGTACGTAAGAGTACGGTCTGCATGTCCCAGCGTTGCCTCCTCAGCTAACTCACACGCGTGTAAAAAATGCTCTGTTTTTTTTCCCATAGATTCATGAAACATTTTTTTATATTACAGCTTGAGCCGGTTCGGTGTAAAAAGGAACAAAACCGGTGTTGCCCTGTGTTTTTGCGCTAATTCCTTCGCAATATTCAATTTTTTTGATTGTAACTGATTAGTATTATGAGTATCTTCCATTTCTTCCTCTTCGCTCCATTCAGCTTATATATAACTCAGCTAAAAAGTCTCCATTTTGTCTTGCACATCACTCAGTACATGATGATGTATCAAAGAGGCTGGCGATATATCTTGCTATATCGAATTATAAGTCTGCTAGACAGACAGAAGTTATAGAACTCGGATTCTATTACAGTAATAGCAGGTATATCTTGCAGCGAGGCAGAGAGAATGTATACTGTAACGCACCATTGTTAGTATGTTACTGAAATCATATAGGCCTACATAAGAGTAAAACACAAATTTCTAAAGCAAAACTCAAAAACTAAGTGTATACAGGTCACCACCATTTTATGAGCGCTGGGTCACGTCAGAAGGGTTGCAAGAGATCCCAAGTGAAGCTCCAAAGGCCCATAGGTCGTGCTTTGATCTATAGACTCGCTCCGCATAATACATACATCTATAAAAATCGCCGCCAAATTGTGACAGACATAAATTGCTTTTTTGTCGTCACGGTCGTGATCCCAACGGTAATTCTGAGAGTAAGATGTCTTAAAGATTTAAATTAAGTCAGAACTCTATGGTAACCCCGTGGTCTTATGCATATATCAAAGTTCAATTTCCGGTCTCGAGGTGTAACTCATGTGCCCTCTTTGAAGTCCTATGTATCCCAGGTGCGTCTCATATTGGTATTCATCACGAAGTAAAAATTGTTTTGATATAAGATTAATACAGTTAAAGGAAATGAAGAAATAATCAAGTAAATCATGGCAAGTGAGTTGCAAAAATTACTATTTATATTATTATTATTACTATTATTTTCTTCCAGGTAAACATTTACATTCCTCGGAATTGCAAAACTTATATGGAAACGTTATCTGCATGGTATAACCATGCATATATACTTCGCGCATGATCATGTTGGAGTAGTCATGGTGGTGATGGTCGTAATGGTGGTCATCCAGATGATGGTCTTGGTGGTGATGGTCGTGGTGATGGTGATGATGATCACCACAGGTGATGGTCGTCATGGTAATGGTCGTCATGGTGATAGTCGTCATGGTGATGGTCGTCATGGTAATAGTCATGGTGGTGGTGATAGTCGTGGTGATGGTGGTTACCACAGTCGTCATGGTTATGGTCGTCTTGGTGTTGGTCGTCTTGGTGTTGGTCGTCATGGTAATGGTCGTGATGGTGATGGTCGTGATGGTAATAGTCATGGTGGTGCCGATGGTCGTGGTGATGGTGGATACCACAGTCGTCATGGTAATGGTCGTGTAACAATAATAATAAATAATAATAATAATAATAATAAATAATTATAATAATAATAATAATAATATTGATCTATACATATAGGCCTATATGTATAGATATATACCCAATATATACCTATATATAGACATATAGGCCTATGCATCGACCTATATATAGATTTATAAGTAAACCGATGTATTTATCTATATTGGCATATGCATATTGACCTATATTTATATCGACCTAAATATATGGGCCTAACTTGCGAATGTATACGTGTGCTCAGGCATGGACGAACGTGTCCATTCAAAACACTGCGCAACATAAAACCTATAGACTATAAAAATAGCCAATGCTATCCTAATTGCTGGGGATCGATTTTGGTCTTTGGCTCGGTAAAGCTGCTCCGCACGGACGAGGCAAATCAAGGCGACCGAAAGCCCCGGTGTGACGCCAAATGGCCCCTGCGGAGCCAAACGGTCCCGAAATAAATCGTTAAAACAGCTCACGTGATCAAATATGGAAGTTTCTGTATCTAAAGATAGAACTGTGCAATCGGAATCGTTCATCAAAATCCTTCTGTTTTTGAATCCAGATGACTCAATAGCCCTCAAGGTTATTCATCCACTAACCTACTTTAATAGTCTATTATTATAGTAAATTGAAAGAGCTGTACGAAAGACTCTTTACAAATAGACACATAGATACAATAGAAGGCGTAGGCATATTAAATACTTTTAAAGTTGACTACAAGGGTGGCAGAACAGACTTCAGAATTCGTCCAATATATATATGGTGCAATAACTGAACCCAGTTGGAACCGTTTTGGCATGATAAATAAATTGGCATCACACCGACGTTCTTTGTCCGCGCTAAACTCTAAAGCTGTGTGCAGTTGCACATATATTCCATTCGAAATTGAAATAAAAAACCCGCGGCCTGCACGGCAATGCATTTTCGTCAAGAATTTTTGCCGTCAATGGCGGCGTACTTTCCCCTATCACATCCGCCATGTTTGTTCTGTGCCTGCGAGGCGTTAGACCAGGCATGGATTTTTCTATCGGATGGAACGACTTCGATCGTCCGCTGTTTTGTTCAAAGGCGCGAAAAGGTCTTGAACTCTGACCTCGTCGTTGTGTTGGAAAGCTAGTCGCGCCTTTGTTGACTTTTCGTTTGATTCAGTTTCTTTGAAGGCGGCGAAACGCGCTTTCGTCCGCGGCGGATAATAAATTACGCCGCGAGAGGTCGCCGCTGCGTGAATTGGGCGCCGAATATATAACAAATGGCTTCTTAAATTGATCGCGCGGAATTGAGTGCCCGTTTAAATCACCGACATACCCTGGTAGCGAGGAAAAAATGTTCAAGAAGTCCTGATAAAATGCCACATCTCGAAAACGACTCTTGCAGAACTCGGCCACTGTTCGCACGCGGATAGTGCCAGTCTCAAGCCTGGATAAAGGAGGAGGGCTACACTAGTGATCTTTGTTATCATACAGTGTCCTTGAATTGAAACTGCTACGGCTCTGGCAAAAACCGATTACATACGGCACATTATCGTCTGTGTGTCATATTAAATACTGTTTTGTTTTTAGAGCTCTGCAGACGTAAACACTAAAATGGACAAGCACGAGCAGGTTACTCGTACCTGTATATAAAACTGTCATCGATACTTATTATTATTAAGACGTACAACGATAATATGATGTATACCATTCCACGTATATGCCATTATACCTAACGTTACGCTACCATGGCCGTGGATCAAATTGACAAAATGTCTGAGGACCTAATTTTCTTAGCATCTATATTCGTCTATCAACAATTGTCATTATTGTCTAGTTGGCCAACTGCAAACATGTACAGAGAATACTAAGAAGAACAACGCTACCATGCGGATCGACATAAAGGACGCTGTCAACCGCTAACTTCAGATCACTAAATCAACAAACTATTGCTCGAATTTTTACTTCTCTTTTTAGGCTTCTGAAGGCTATCCACACATTTATCTATTTATGAATTCATCGGCTTTTCATACCAGCGTCGTTTGCTCCTATGTACACCTCGCAGCCTATACGTACCAGCCCACACAGGCCCATCGCTGCCTCGATCGCTGTAGGCTTTCTTACGGGGCATGTGCAATTGAGCACGCATGTAGAACGAAACGGCGTTCATATAACCAAAGAAATTGGTTGAGAGCAGATGGCCGACATGGCCTTCCATATATAGCACAACGTGGCGGCATCTGTCGCTTGCTGAACTTCGGGACGGAATTAATGTGAGTTAGCGGTAACTCGATTGTTCTTTGCAGTCAGCAGAAAGCTGGCCAGTCATATTGACGGTAACTGGATGATAAATGGAGCCTCGGTGTCGACTCGGATGTACAGTTATACGGCGGATATTGAACGAAGATCAAACGCGCTGTGGGACGCCATCATGTCCACATAGGGGATCGTCTGTTGGGGGATTAGGCAACAAGTTGCGACTGAGGCAGTTCTAATCCCCACGCGTTAATTATTAAACTGCGGTAACGGATGGACGTTCAAATGAAGGGCGATCTATTTGCGCTAATTCCGTTAACAGCAAATCTGCTGTTTAGATTTGCTACAGATCATGTCTAATGAATATAAATGTACCTGGACTAATATAGCGCGAATTTTAGGAACCCCTCAATTACAGCTGCATTTCATAATTGTTTTCCTACAAACGTTCAGGTGTAAACATAATGCTTAGCGACATAGCATCGCTGGAACATAGCATCGCTGGCGCGTAGCAACTGCGTGAAGGAAATATTGCTTTCTGTAGGTCTCAGTCTCTCAAAGAAGGCATTGCTGTCCGGGTGCTGTAACCAATCGGCTACCTTGCTACACTAAGTAATATGAGTAATGTTCTAAGTCGCTCTCAACATTTACGTTGCCTGTAAAACGAATGAAAATTAACTGAGATTAAACAAAATGAGCATTGCATTAAAGCTGCTTGGATTTGTCAACGTGTTGTGAGAGACAATTTGTTAACAATGCAGAGTGTAGGTAGGCCTATACATTGCCAAACAATGAACATCAAATTGAGTCAATTGCTTTTGAACGCTGACAGAACAAAATGTAGACGGAAGATGTCGACAAACATGGTCCACATTATGCATAAGAATACAACATTGAAAGAGTTAGTCATTAAATACCCATAACAATCGAGAACTCCTCATTGACGCTCTAGGCTAAACTGTAATTAATTAGTGGGTCGCTTAACCGACAAGCTCAAGACTCTCCTGTGGTACACAGGTCTACGTCAGTGAGAGTTTCCAATACAAGACTTTAAGTGTAACACGTACATGCATAATTACATGTATCAAGTGTAAAACCGTGTGGACATATGTATTTATATGTATAAATAGTGGACAGTAATGGTAATTTGATTGATAGTCAGTTGAGTCCACCTGTTGGCGTTGCTCTGTACACAAATGAAGAGTGGAAGAAGTTGACAGCTGGGTGCGGGAAAGGGGTGACTCCATGGGGTAATGAGGTCAGGGTGTCATAAAAGGCATCGTCGCCTGCAAGCAGAGCGATTGGTAAACTTCGCCACTGCAAGAACTCAGGCAGGGCCAGTCCCAAGCCTGGATAAAGGAGGTGGGCGACGCTAATGATCTTTTTTATCACACAGTATCGCTAAACTGCAACGACCAACCAGAGAAATTGGTTACCATCCGTCAAACACTGCAGCTATAACGCCTGACTGTGATGTACAGTTCGAGATCATTATTCCAGAATTATAATTCATCGATTGCAGCACGAGTTACTGCCGCAAAGTTCCTCTTTCTCGGTCTGGATATCAGACTGCGTCCCTGTATTTGACTCATGCTTATCAGCGTGCTGTTTTGCCTTGTGCCTCTTAATCTGTTTATGGGTTAATTCTGTCTCATCGTTAAACCCTGATTAGTTTAAGGACTTGATTTGCGGTTATATCAAATCAAAATCAAATCGTTTATTTTTGTAACCAACATAGCAAATCAATCAAAACCTACACGTTATGTTTGATAGCGGCCACAAGGATAGGCCGTGAAGCGATCAAAACGATCCCGCTGGTAGGGAAACCTATGTACAGCTTAAGAAAATAAACACGATATTCTCAGACATATTGGCCTACGGATCGAATGCGTAAGACAACATGCAGCAAGGCAAGGCATGTATCGTCTATGGATTGGGGAAAGTTGTGAAAGCTGACGGGAGAAGGTATACGTGCACACCCAAGGCATTTAATAAGACGCGGATATTAACTCTGGGAGAGAACGAACTTATAGCCTCTACACAATTGTTCAAAGGAAACATTCACTTCGGGACGCGATGGTTACATGTTTATCGACCAATTTTCAAGAACTATCGAGGTCCACAAAGGATTGGCAAAGTTACACGGCAAAGACACCGTAAATACACTGCAGCGTTCATGCTCCTTGTACGAGTCGCTCAGACAGAGTTGCTGCATAAGTCGCGCAGAGCGGTCACCGTTATACCCGTCTCACGTTTACATTGACTTGCAAATGTAAAGAGGTCCAATTACTAGTATTACCGTCCCATTCAACTCCCAGCAGGCCCGGCATATGTACGTAAGACGATAGAGAGCGGCGACGAAGCATCGAGCGAGCGAAGGGATCGGTTGGCACGTAAACTCAATTACCGGTTGACAATGCAAGCGCGGGCAACGACTGACGGGTCTAACTGCGCCAGAGGTGTCATTTGACGCGTCCGTACAATGCCTTTCGCAGGCGATTTTTATCGTTCCGAAATTAATCTATTGTCGAACGGACGGCGCCCGCCAGAGCGAGGCAACGTGTGTGGAACTTAGGCATCGTCCGCCTTCGCGCGGTGGCGGCTGCGTCAAAGGCAGAACCGCATGTGCGGAGGGAGGAACTAGGAACGTCGAAACGACTTGGCCGATCCATCGATTGACGGCGGAGCGGTCGGTCGGTCGAGGCAGCGAGGCGCGGTGGCAGAGCACCTGCAGATGCGTTGCGGAATGTTGATTTATTTCGGTATCCAGCTGCTTTGAAGTTTTAATGCCTGCCTGTGGTGCGGACTTGGCGACTATTCTGTTGTGAAGAGACGACGGGCGGAGGGAGACCTTGCTTCTGCCAGAGGGGTACGGAGGAATGGAAACACAGTGAAGGACACACACACACAAACAAACAAACGCACACGTAGTCAAAGACTGTCGAGGCTTTGCAACGGCTTAAGTGTTGGGAACGATCGCGAATGAGGTCAGCCAAGAGCAAAGCAAATATTTGCTATAAACGCAACCAGCCGACGACTGGCGGACAATGAATGTCAAAAAGGTGTGAACGTATATACGACATCAGCGATTACGAATTCAGATCAGAAAAGGCCGCGCTTCAAGCATATGACAACAACGATCAACTGGCGAAAAAGAAAACAGCGCTAAATAAACAACTACAGGGGCTTATATTTATTTTAAAAAATGACAACACACTTAGCTACAAGAATGAGTTATACGAATATAACAAAGAAGAAGATATCTGGAATGCCTTTGATACTTAATCATCTTAAATCTTGAAAAAGGTGATATTGTATAATTCCGATAATGGTCCAAAGAAACTATTAATACTCGTAACAACAATACTCACAACAAACACTAACAAGTTGATATTCAACACTACCAGAAGAGAGATATATCGGTCAAAGCGCTTTCTCCGGTTCGCGCTCTCTCAGTCTCTCATCCTATTTAGCTTTGCTCCAAAACTACTCCTTTTCGTAACTCCTCCGCTGCAAGAACTCATGCAGTGCCAGTCCCACGCCTGGATAAAGGAGAAGGGCGACGCTAATGATCCATGTTATCACACAGTGTCCTTAAACTGCTACTACCCCCACTACTTCTTTTCGTGGGACCTTGCGCTTTGGCTGCATGCGCTTCTGAACGGTTCGCCCTACTAGAGGCGCTTTACAAATGCTAAATTAAATAAGAACGTGTATATCGGTGGAAGTTTGACTATAGACCTATATAGTGTGAGTGTTGAATTAAAATTCCTTACTGCTGCTTATATTTAATATGAGAAAAGGTGGGCCCCGTTAGCTTTTTTCTCCCTGTTGGTCCTCAGCTGTTTTTTCTGTTTCATATACTTGTTATTGTTTATTTTTGTAAAATGTATCTTCAGTTGAGGAATGCAACAAAAATGGTTGGTTATGGCTATGGTTATTGAGGGGTCTCGACAATCCACTTGGTTAGCGTGTTGGGTTGTTTTGTTGACCGGGTGTCCGGTCGATCATCCGAAGGTTCGATACTCCGAAGATTACTCCAACATTAATTTCACTAGAAGCTGGATTAATTGATGAAAAGAATGTGCAAAACTGGGGGCTGGATTGAGATGAAAAGAATTATGCCAAAATGGATGCCGCATGGATGAATGAAAAGTATGGTGAAATCCAGCTTCTAGCCAAACATAATTCTTTTCATCAATCCATCCACAATTAACCTAGACTTAGTTCCTCCCGCTTCTTTTGGAACATTAGTCAACAAGAGCTCCCGAATACGATCTTTAGCAGTCTCTTCCGCGTCATCTCAGCCGATTCCCATCTCCTTCAATTCTTGTCTAAAGGTGCTTTCTCCAGGTGTTCACCGGTCTTCCCCTGCTCCTCCTTCCATTTTCCGATATCCATCCCATTGCCATCTTTGCCGGGTCATAATTAAAACCGCACGCAATCTTATCACCTATCGACAGGACACCATGCAATCTTCGGACTATAGACATAGAACCGTTGGGGGGCCAACCCAGCATTCGCAGCCAAAATGAATACAGTATACCCACAAAATACATATAGGCGGGAAGACTAGAAGGCGAGGGAGAGAGGACCGCTCACAAAACATCATATGCCGAGGCTAAGAAAATGAAGCCGCTAACACTACATACGTATGGCTGCCTCTCAGAACATGTTGCTGAAGAGACTGATCAAGACTCTTCTTCTTCTTCTTCGTGTTCTTGTTCATTCTCCTTCTTTTTTCTCCTCTCTTTATCCTTTTTCTCATTCTCCTCCCCTCCTTCTACCCTCCTCCTCCTTCTCCTCCTCCTTCTAATCCGCCTTCTTCTCCTCTTTCTTCTCCCCTCCTTCACCTCCTCCTGCTCCTCATCCTTCTCCTTCTCCCACCCTCCTCCTCCTTCGTCTCCTTCTCCTCCTACTTCTTCTCCCATTCCTTCTCCTCATCCTTCTCCTCCGTCTTCTCCTCCACCTCCTTCTCGACCTCCTCCTCTTCTTTCAGAACATTGGAAGCATTGTACACAAGAAAGAACTGTCAACGACGCGTTCAAAACCAAGTATAAGGACGAGTTCAGTACAGCTTAAAGCTAAGCTCAAGAAGCCAGCATCAGGCAGCTTATTCATGATCACCCTTTACGCTTGCGAAGATAAAATCTAGTTTTGTAGCGCTAGATCATGCAGAAAGAAAAGATGGTTGAGCTGCTGCTGCTAAAGTGGACTGCATTTGTAATTTGGAATAAACTAGAAGGCGACCGATTTGACGGATCACATACACATACAATTATGTATGTATGCAATACAGTGTATACATGCAATTATGTATGTATGCAAAACAATACAATGCAACTGAAACTTGGTATACCCCCTTCTTACAATCATTCTAGAAGTGCACACACGCCTCGACGGCGCAACTGCTATTATTTTAATGTAGAGCAGTTGTGCGCGACGGACTTGCTCAAGGTATACACAGTGTCACCTTGGACAAGGATCGAACCCGCTCACTCAGCGCACACTGAGCGTTGAGGCCGACCACTCTAACCAATCAGCCACCATGCCACATCGGTATATGAATACAATACTATGCACCACATATAATGTATATATACACAATATATATACATATACACGCATACTATCCACGAGAATGACCTCCCACTTTAGCTCAGCTCTTTGCTTGTGATTCATTAAATATAACTATGCAGGTATGGAAATGTTTCTTAACTTAATAGTGCATAACATTGTGTAAATAAATCGCGTATATAAGAATTTGAATGTCTAGTTTAATAGAAAAAACAAAACAAACAAAAAAAAACACACACAAAACTATTTCAAATAAATATATATTATATTAATGTAAATATTCATAGTAGTGTTGTAGATAACGAAGGTCAAAGAAAACCGCAAGACTAAAGAACCCGATGTCAAATGCGATGAAACTATAGAGACAGGTAAAATGTATCCATCACAAGAGTCAACAAAATGGTAAGAGGTCAAAGACCTTTGCTGTCATAAGACGTCCATAAATAATCTTTCTTCCTGTGATTCATTCAACCGTCAGGATTTTACGAGTCGCTTAAATCTTCCTTCTTTAATCGTGGCTAGGCTGCAGAGCTCTCCAGAGTAGGTTCTTGAAGGGATGCTATAGAAATTATCAGAATGAACGAATGAATGAATATATACATTATACATGCCTATCATTTATAAGCCAAGCAAATAATGAAATCATTTAACTTCAGAGCATAAATCGATCTTTAGCTCATTCGCGATCAGCTAAATATAATTTATGTGTATCGATAACCTTTTGTAGAGCGCGTTTATTATTGATTGTCTCAAAGACCGCAAGAGTGAATGAAATGAGGATATTATATACTTGCATTTAACATAAGGGCAGCAGGGAGTCTCGCTTGCTCCCCACTCCAGCATTGAAATAAGTTCACGCCTAAGTGCATATTGGCATTCAGATGGAGTCACTGTGAATGTATGAACAGGACGTTCGTTACTTATGTTTGTTTGCATATATGCCTACCTGCCTGCATGACAGACAGACAGACAGATAAACGGACGGACAGACAGACCAACAGACAGGCAGACGGACAGACAGATATACAGACGGGCGGGCGGGCATCCAGGCAGGTAGTCTCTCCTACGTAGGCCCTATACACTCTTAATCGTCCCAACTCTCATTTAGCAATTTACACCTACGACATTATCTCTGCTTACCTGTGAAGTCGCTGCTCGGGTATACTGACTGCATCAGCCGGCATTTGAACAAACCACCGCCCGGCGTAATCAGATTATAAAATCTTGTCGTCCATAAGCCGCTCTGGATTAATTACAGCTTTATAATCTGTTAGCTGTAAAGAAAGGGGCCCGCAATTCGCGCCCAATCAAATTCGAATTACCGCCCGATTCTCGCTTCATCTCGCCACTCCGCTACAGGGCCGGAGAAACACCCTTCGCGGGGCACAAACCCAGCAACATATGTCTGCGGGCAAAAAGACATCTATCAAACCGCCGTCCCAGTATAGATTACGCCACCCCGCGAAGGGTAATTACCCTTGGCGTGGGGTGATTGAGGTGTGCGTTGTCGGGTTCGGTGGGAGACGCAGGTGTTGGGTTTCGGGCGATGAACTCCCGCTGTGACGGTCTTGGACACGTGTTAGCGGCCGCGGCGGTCGAGAGTAGGGAGTAGGGCTCGAAAGGCCCTGCGCTCGGCCAGGCGTGCAGCGCCGATCGGCCGCGCGACGTTAATGGCACACCGAGCTCCACGCCTCCAATTACGGCGAAATTTTTGACAAATTGCAGTAAAATATGAAGGAGATTTGGGAAAATCTATTGATTATAAATAATGACGACAGTCGTCGATTCATGAGATCCGGTGAGATTCACGCGTTTTAGGACATAAATTGTCGATAGGGAAACCGACCTCGAAGAGCGGGCCATGGATCTATCTATTCGTCCGGTGGTAAACTATATAAACTAAGCGAAGATTCAGTGATAATATCTGTGACTTATAAATGCACTCTATACATGTCCTCCAGATTGTTATATATAAATATTAACTAGTAACTCAGACGCACTTTGTCCGTAGAATATAATCAACGATTTCACGCTTTTATTAGCAGATTATTGTCAGAGTGTACACTGACCAAATTCGTGTATAATGTTTCTGCCAGCTATATGATAATGATGATGATGATGATGATGATTGTGGTGGTGGTTGTGATGATGATAATGATGATGTTGATGATAATGATTGTGGTGGTGATGATGATGATGATGATAATGATGATGATGATGACGATGACGATGATGATGATGATGGTGAGTGCTCTCCCCGAAGGCAGTCCATTTGGTTTACGCCACCCGGGGATGAGATGAGTGAGATCGTTTCCCGTTGCTTTTCTCACAGACAATTGTGAGCAACTTGTCCAAGGTCGCTACTCGCTACGCAGTTACTCGGAGTTGGTTCGAACATTGCTATATAGCTATTTGAAAATCGATATACTCTAAGCGTAGTTAATGGCATCTTAAACATACAATGTACACATACATACAATGTACACATACATACAATGTACACATACATACAATGTACACACACATACACTGTACACATACATACAATGTACACATACATACAATGTACACATACATACAATGTACACATACATACACTGTACACATACATACAATGTACACATACATACAATGTACACATACATACACTGTACACATACATACAATGTACACATACATACAATGTACACATACATACACTGTACACATACATACAATGTACACATACATACAATGTACACATACATACACTGTACACATACATACACTGTACACATACATACAATGTACACATACATACAATGTACACATACATACAATGTACACATACATACACTGTACACATACATACAATGTACACATACATACACTGTACACATACATACAATGTACACATACATACACTGTACACATACATACAATGTACACATACATACACTGTACACATACATACAATGTACACATACATACAATGTACACATACATACACTGTACACATACATACAATGTACACATACATACAATGTACACATACATACACTGTACACATACATACAATGTGCACATACATACACTGTATACATACATACAATGTACACATACATACACTGTACACATACATACAATGTACACATACATACAATGTACACATACATACACTGCACACATACAATGTACACATACATACACTGTACACATACATACAATATACACATACATACACTGTACACATACACGTGCACCTTTTCATATATTTGTGTGGACGTATTTACGCAAAATATCAACACAGATAGACATACACAAAGAATATAGAATATATGCAATGCTTTTGTATACGAATATGTGCGCTTGCGGTTCCGGCGGGTCACAGGTGAGAGAGAGAGACAGACAGACAGACAGACAGGGAAAAAGGAGAAGGTCGCCCTCTGTGGACGAACGGCGAAAATCATTTGTGCATTGTTGAATTATTGTTGATATATTACAGAACACACAGACAGTGGTTGTTGGAGCGACGGGGCGGCCGGGGCTGCGATCCCTTGGGCCCCCTAAAGACGACGCTATCGTCAGCCGACGGACGCCACATGCGATCCGATTGTATGCGTCGATGTAGACGCGGATGGATAGATGGATGGATGAATCTATGGATGTGGATTGAACGCGTGTGGATTGGTCGGCGGAGGGAGGAGTGAAGGGAGGGTGCTTGAGAAGGTATATGAGAAATGAAGGAGGGAAGGATGAATGTAAAAGGAGGGGGCTGCATATGATGGGGCGTATACAAGGGAAAGAAGAATTGAGCTGTAGGGGAGGATTGAAAGAAAGTGGAAGAAAGGAGAGGTAGGGATGGTTGGGAACCAAAGAGAGAGAGGGAGGGAAGAATGTGGATTGGATGAGACGGTTGTATATTAATATCAATTTCGACGGAACGATTTGGTCGAGCAGAAGATTGGAGTTTGAAGAACGCGCGTCTTGGGACCAACAGCGCAAGACAATGAACGCGAATGCGATCGTATAGGACTATGGCCGAAGGGAGACAGATACAACACACGGATGCTGCGGCTGCTGTTGCTGATGCAGATGCTGGGCTGTGATAGGTCAACTGATGCGATGTTTGCTTATGGGCTGTATGCAATAAATTGCGTGGACAGCGTTAGAGTGGATGAATATGGATGGATAGATGGATGGATGGATGGTTGGATGAGTGGATGGATGGATGTGTGGATAAATAGACAGATGAACGAATTAGTTGTGAATGAATGTATGGGTGGAGGGTAGATGAATAGATAGATGTATGGATTTTGGATGGATGGATAGATGAACGAACTGTGTATTAATGAATTGATGGATGAATGAGTGAATGGATGAGTGGATGGATGGATTGTGGATGGATGGATAGATGGATGGATGAATGAATGCATTGTGAATGGATGGATGGGGATGTATATAGATGCATGGACTGTGGATGAATGAATGGTGTATTAATGGATGGATGGATGGATGAATGAATGAATCATTGGATGGACGAGTGGGTGGATGAATTTTAGATGGATGGTTGCAGGTGGTTGGATGGATAGATGAATAAATTGTGGATGAATGGATATATGGATTCGGGATGAATAGTTAGGTGGAACAACTAACGCAGAAAACGAACAAAAGGAAGAACTGAGGAATGCAAGAAGGAAGAAAGCGCGGATGGACGAAGAAGAGGAGCGTTAAGAATTCAGAGTAAGATGAAAGTGCCCGCATGCACGTAACGCAGGAATTATTGGAACAAATGAATGAATTTTTAAAAAATATTGTGAGAAGTACAATCGAAACAGCCTTTGTAACCAGCAGAATTGATCACTGCAGCGCTGTACTGGCTGGTCGGCCCTGTGCCGTAGCGGTGCCTTTAGATCGCGTTCTTCGCTCTGCGGCCAGGCTTATTGGACAGTTACCTAAATTTTCACCTCGCGCTTATATGCGCGATGTCCTTCACTGGCTACCGGTTCAACAGCGCATCCTTTCCGCATTGCGACACTAGTTTGGCGGTGTCTCTCTGGTTGTGCGCCATCCTACTTGACTGAACTGTGTCGTCCGGTGTCTGAACTCCTTTCGGGTAGAGCTCTGCGCTCTTCTGCTAAAGGCGAGCTTCTGGTGTCCAGGGCCCGCTCGTCGCTAATGCTGCGTCGCGTTTTCTAAGTGGTTGGTCCATGCACCTGGAATGGGCTCCCGGTTGCCCTCCATCTTCCCCTTACAATGATCTACCTACCTTTTGTAAGCTGCTAAAGTCATATCTTTTTGGCATTGGCTGGGCTGGGAGCACATCTGAGTAGTTTCCCTTGAAGAGGCGCTATATAAATTATCGAAATGAATGAATGAAACAGAGTGGTATAATTAAAGAAGTATAAATACTGCAAAGGAAACAGCATGCACAGAATGAAGGAAGAAAGAAACGAAGAAGGAGGAGATACAATACAGTACCGCTTCATTATATATATATATATATAATATATATATAATATATATATATATAATATATATATAATATATATATATATAATATATATATATAATATATATACCGCCCTCCTTATAAGTTAAAAAGTGTATAAACAACCGTGTTAGACATCTGTAGTCCTGACCACTGCGAATGAAGCAGTCTTGAACTTGTATACTCCCCGCCTGACATGACGGAGCGTTTGGTTTACCGACGGGCTGCCTGTTATGGGAATACGCGGTTTGCGAGAGACAGATGCGTGAATTGAAGCAACAAGTGGAACCGTGGGGGGCCTAGACCGGGCAGAGGTGGATAGAGGGAGAGATTGGGGAGGGGCGGGGTGAAAGGAGGCGGTATAGTTGACACATTAATCCAGCGGGCGGTCGCCGCAGGTCACAGAGGTCATAGGGAAGGAAATGGAGAAGTACTCGAGCCTGCCTTGAGTACCATATGGCACATAAGTCCAGCCGTGCCCTACAGCATAAGATAGACTCCCATCTCTTGCACCCTCTCTCACTGGTGCCCTGCTTTTGATCATTATACTGTCTTCCTCTCATCTAATCCCGCGCATGACCGATCATCAGCAAAGGCTACTTGATCGAGAACAACACCTTCTGCGTCACTGTCAACTATTATTTGTGTGTATGCCTGTGTTTCGATGTATTTGACCATTCATATAGCGCCTTCTATATGGGCTACTGCATGACCTTTGACATGAATTATGCATTAACATATTTTAAGGCTCCTAACTCTGTCACAACGACTTTCAGTGAACGTTTTGTTTGCTAATTCTGGTGCCATTTCGAATCTCCAACATTCCTTGTGATGTTTTCTACGAAGTTTGGCGATCGTTGTTTCTCTGTCGCTGGAAATGTCTTCTCCATCACAACTTCACAAGGAAACAACGAGACATCCATGGAGACATTCGTGCGCATCTGAGTTCTTTCTTGAAGAGGCGCAATATGAAATTTTTGAATCAATGAATGGACGAATGAATGAATGAATTAAAATCACAGTTCAACATAGAACATCTTTTTAAAGTAGGCTATCATCGATTTATTTGATCATCTATATACAGCGCCCTTTTTCTTGGATAACCTACGACATAATACAAATAGAATTATCATCATCGTCGTCGTCGTCATCATCATCATCATTTTAGAGCTCAGCAACAAACTTTCCATCATGCGTTGTGTATACAGGCGCGTGCATATAAACATGAACTTTTATATAGCTCATAAATAAATACTTTTAATATAACATAACATGACGTGTATAATAGTGATTCAGAAGATCGTCTCTGATGTGCAAGTAAGAACCACTCCTTTTTCTTCTTTTGTTTTCCCATTACTTTTTATCGGTTTATTTCGTGTGATCGTGTGTACGTGTCTGTGCGTGTGTCCGTATGTCTGTGTGTGCCTGTGTGTACCTGTGTGTCTGTGTGTGTTTATGGATCTTGTGTATAGAGGCAAATATTGTAATTCGATATACAGTCAGTTCAGGCGGTTCTTCTTATGATAATATTCGAGTGGATTTATCTGTCTCGCGGCGGCTGCAGAGCGCGAACAGTTACATCTTAACGACGGACAGATTGTCATCTCCGTCGCTCGTCCAATATGAAGAAGGTGTCTACATGCAATGCACTCTGATCGTAGATCTTATCTGATGATGGAAACACGACCGCCCGTCATCTGCGCTCGATATCCCATCAGCTGTTGCTGATGCTGCGCTTGATGCTGTGTCAGGTCAGATGAGTTCGTTGCTCATCCGTTTTGTATAACGTATACAGCACAGGTGCAGTCAAATGTAGACATTGCATCATATGTGATTTTTATACGAATGCCTTGACAATGTATATGAATGCAGTGCCTGATGTATGTATGAGCGTATGCATGTGTATGTATGTATGTGTATGTATGTATGTATGTGTGTATGTATGTATGTATGTATGTATGTATGTGTGTATGTATGTATGTATGTATGTATTTGTGTATGTATGTATGTATGTATGTATATGTGTATGTATGTATGTATTTATGTATGTATGTATGTTTGTTATTGTTTGTATATACGCATGCACTTATGTGCACGTATACATTAATGTTTCAATGCATACTAATATGATTGCACGTATGTTTATGCATTTGTAGTTTGTGTATGTGAATAAAAACTTATGAAGCGCCTTTTTATTTCCAAAAGCGCTGTACATACTCTGCTCAATGGTTTTTCGGAATTTCAATATTTTGTTGACAATGAAATCCTCGTCATTCAAATCTCAATCACGAAATCGATCAGTCAACATTTATATAGCGCCTCTTTAAGGGTTTTGCTAAGAGAAGGATTTGAAATCTATTCTAATCTAAGCAGCTTATCTAATTTATGCACGTGTGCTATGTGAACAAAAACTTATGCGGCTTCTATAGCGCCACTGCCGCAGTGGCCAGGTCTTAATCGATGTTCTCTATTGCGCAAGACAAATCCAAGAACGATAAAAACAGTGAAATAGTCTATACAGAAATTGAATACGGAAACAGATGAGTTATCAATTGAGATTTGATGATCAGAAAAGATTGTGTAGCACCATCGTTGATGACTTCATTTTGCACCAGTGGCATCGTAGAAGGCAGAAGAAGAAATTATGTAGCGCTTCATTAACGCGGATATCTCGGCGATCCAAGAGTAGTAATAGTTTCGATTGAACGGCACTGTTTATGATAACATTGATCGTTGGCGTCACCCTCCTCCTCCATATATGCTTGAGACTGGCACTGCCAAACTTCCAAAGTGCAGGGAGTTGCGTTGTTTCGATCCAATAGAATACGGGGCGTGGTTTAAATAGTAAATGGGCGGTTCTTAAATGGCCTGTGGGAAGGGCCTAATTGACAGAGGGTGGGGCCTTAGATGAAAAAAGGCGATCCAAAGCAAGGGGGGTTTTACTTAGGTGGCGTGATTGAGTGAATCTTTACGGTCGATGAGAATTCACTGGGACCAGTAAAGCAGACCAATTGTCTATTTGTCTTCGGGGGTGTGTGAGTTTGTCTGTTCGTCTAGTTCTTGTCGGTCAATGTCTGTATGCTATACACATGTGTGTGTGTGTGTGTGTGTGTGTGTGTGTGTGTGTGTGTGTGTGTGTTGTTATAAGTCCTTTTGTTTGCGTCCCTGGTTCGCCATATATACTCAATATCTGTCTTTTTCACCGTTTTAGGCATGCGTGTTGACCGTTGATCTGCATGTCTGTGCGTCCAACTGTCTGTTTGTTTGTCTGCATTTTTTCTGTCTTTCTGCTCGTATGTTTTACTCCCTGTTTGCTTGTCTGTCTGTCTGCTTGTTTGCCCTTCTCTTTTTGTGTGCTTACTTGTCTGTCTGCTTGTTTTTCTCCTTGTATCACTGCTTCTCTGCCATGTTTCTCTTTCTTTCCGCTTCTCGGTCAGTCTACTTGTTTGTCTGTCTGTATCTCTAACTCTTCACCTTTTGTCTCTCTTTCTGTCCGCCTGTCTATCTGCCTGCCTGTCTGCTTGTTTTTCTGTCTGTCTGTCTGTCTCATGCAGTGGAGCCGATCGTGACCGGGGATCTGATGGAACTATAGACGGTGGTGAACGTGAGATACCGACTGACATGGCCGATGCTTTTGCGCTTTGTCCAGCGTCGCGGACGACGACGAAGACGAGGTGGAATTGAAGGGTGTGAAGAATGGAGGGATGGGTGGAAGGAAGGAAGAGAGAAATGAGGAAGTGGAGGAGAAGGACGTGTTAGATTTGGTCGCAGATTTACTGGACAAGTGAAGCGTTAAACGAACGAAATGCGAAGATTTCCTTCGTCTCTGTACAAAGAGACTCCGCTGCTATGATAAATTAGTCCGCGTCCAAAGCAGCCTCTGTCTGTCTAGATATCCCTCTGAGCGTCCCTCTGCTTGTATCTGTGTTTGACTGTCGTGCATCGAATATATTCATATGCATACGGATATGAGTAACAGTAATTATGTATATATAATTACATTGTTCGTCGTTGCCGACGGTTCGTTTGAATAATTAATGAAATTGTTTTTCGGTTCTTTGTGGTTAGTATCCAGCGTGTCTTTCACTTGTAAAGAAAACCCCGCATTTATCTTTCATATTGCCGCTGTATTGACAATACGCCTCTTGCAGAACAATCATGGCGCTAAATAAAGGCTAATTAAGCTGTCTGTTCTGACCCATCTTTCTGCCTGGCAGTCTGTGTGTGCATGCGTGTGTCTGTCTGTCTGTTTTGTCGTCTCACTCTGTGGGTTTTAGTATCTGCATAATGCAAACCGTCTTCGCTATGTGTAGCCTACATTTTCGATAGTATAAACATAAAGCGAGGATATCTCGGTAGAATTAATTTCGATTTCGACTCATGAGCAGGTAATTATCAAAAGTTCACAATGTAGATCTCTATAGCAGCAAGTAAGTATGAGTAGGTGAGTGTGTAATACTGTATATTCATTCACCCTTTAACGTGTCTTTCAGAGTGCCTTCAGACGCCTTGCATGACATACAAGTCGCGCCTATTAAAAACAGACCCTGCAGAGGAATGGAGGGGGGCAAAATTAATAAAATCCTTGTGACGCAACAATATTTCCACCTAAAAATCCGCCATGCAGCCGTGTTGTGTTAACGATTTATTTGAAGTCTTAATATCGTCGTGTTAAAAGTCACAAGCTGAGATGAAGGGATGCGACGCTAATTATCTTTGTTATCACACAGCGTCGTCAAAATGAAACTAAAATACTACCACGTAACGGTTGCCGATTGGTTAGAACGGTCGTCCCGTAACGCTCAGTGTTCGCTGAGTGAGCGGGTTCGACCATCGTCTGAGGCGTCACTGTGTACTGTGTAGGGACCTTGAGCAAGTCCTTAGCGAACAATTATTGCTCTGCAGTACAACTGCAATTGCGTCGTCGAGGCGTGTGCACTTCTGAGCAAAAAATGTTGGAAGAATGGCGATATCAAATTTCAGAATAAGAATAAGAATAAATAAACGCTACGTGTAATGCATACTTTACGATATTATACAGCATATAGATGAATATACCCAATTATTATATAATAATAAGCATGTTGTCAGCTTCTCTAAAAGTAAATATTACGGCAACACCGAGTATCGAATACCATCGTGGATGCTTAGGCCGTATATACTATAATTTGTGTTTTGTGTGGAGCTACATGTATATCGATGCGTATCGGCGTGCGTGCGTATATATACTATATATGTATGTATGTATATGTGCGTGCGTGCGTGTGTGTGCATGTATGTGTGTGTGTTGGTGCGTGTGTGTGTGTGTGTGTGTGCATGTCTTTGACGTGTGACGGCGGACGGCGGGCGTCTTAATTTGAACGGGATTCATATTCTATCGACGGCCAATCGTAAATAAATTGCTTCTTCGTCGGGTGTTGCAAGTTTTCCCTGATGGCAGTCTATAGCAGTAGACCGTTATTATTAACAGTGCTTCGATCGAATCCGCCTCCTTTCGGCTCCTAAATCGTCCAATAAATCTGCGAGCAGCGTTCTTTGCGCCGGTGCAATTTCAAATGAAATAACACTCGCTCCGTCTCCCGTGCGGATCCGCCCAGCAACGCCCCCTGCACCGTCCGACGTCCGGGACGCTTCCCCAAAGATCGCTGGGTGAACCGGACCGGCTCGCCCATAAAGCTGTGGACGGTGGGAATAAGGGGGCCGGGCGAAAGGACAGCATGATATAATGTCCATATGGGTGCGATCCGGGGAGCAGTCAATTAGCTGTGACCGTATCCACTAAGGTCGGGGATTGCGACGTGGCGAGGTGCGGCAGCCCGACGTAATTGGCGTCTCTGATTCGAGTGTTCGGACAGAGAGGGAGCCCCCAAATGGGCGCCAGCGTACCCAATAAACCAGTCCTTCGGGCGGGGACCAACTATGAGTTACGCCGGCGTCAAGCTTTAGCGGTCTTGAATATTATTATTTTTACGAAGAAAGACATTATTAGTCATTCGCAACGTGTTCACGGCGATAAGGCGTTGTCAGGCGGCTGTATTAGCCAGCCATTATGCCCTGAAAGATGGCGGTCGCATGCCGGATGGCCGAATGTTATAGCGCACTACTAAAATTTTACGGCGCGCGTGACATGTGTATTCGCTGTGGGGTTGGACGTCTGATGTAGCCCGTTTATTTACAAACACAGCGTTGCTGGCGATGAAAGAGGCTTTCGCTCGAAGAAATAAACACGGCATTTAAGATTTCGTCCAATAAGAGCGTGTGATTCGTCGGTTCATGGATAATGCACGAGTGGAAGTTTCTTCTTGTCACGTTCTGTGTCCATGACAGTCAAAGACGACTGCAGTGACGTCAGCAAAGACGAGAACGAACACGCAGAACGGGCATCGAGATTTCTATATATACTAAAATGCTGAACATTATATGTTACAGGCAGTGTGTGAAACAAGGATTTTGTAAAATGCCTCATTTCTTATATATAGATTGTAGGCAATTTGTAAAATCACCCATTTACGGTTACGGTTATAGGGTCTGGGTTAGGGTCAGAGTCAAGGTTAAAGGGCTAAGGTCAGAGCAGGGTTAGGATCAGTGTAGGGTCAGGGTTTTACAAATCACATGCCTACAGGCATTTTACAAAGTCCCTGATTTCACACAATGCCTGTAACATATATTATAAGATTACCATATACTCTATGCGTCGGAATTCCGTTGCATATATATGGGTCTGTATGTATATATAATTATATATATATATCGCGATAGCAAATCTTCGATGTGTAATTGTACATGCGTATATATATATAGATATAGCAGGCCTAAAGTTTGTAGGCCTATACGAGATCTCGACTCGATGTGAGAGTTGTTATTTTGTAACATGTGCGATATGATATGTGACATATGCGATGTGATATATGCAGTGGCTGCATGTCGTGTAATTGCTTACAGTGATCCCAGAACTTGGATCGCTTGAATTTTTTTGATCAAATCCCGGCCGACTTAATAATAAAGTATATACTCGACTACAAGAACGGGGATTGATAGATCAACTATAGTGCTCATCCAATATGGCGAATACGACGGAAGTATAGATAATATTATATGGTTAACTGAAGACTGCTTTCTAGATCAACTATAGTGCTCATCCAATATGGCGAATACGACGGAAGTACAGATAATATTATATGGTTAACTGAAGACTGCTTTCTTCTTCCCTATAGCGCCGTTTTTTGCCTAAATTGTGTCGAAAGTGTCGCAAGTAAGTACAGCAGAGATGAATATATCCGGCTGTGGATTTGCCGTAATACGAAGGAGGCATCTTTGGTTGTTGAAGCGTAGACGCATGCGTAATAAAGATTGCGCACCAAATAATGGGAGACGACTATTCGACCCATGGCAGGTCTGTCTGTACAGAAACGCAGTAACGTCCTGGTCCATCGGGAGAAATATCCCGCCCTTGCAAAAGCGCCCGCCACTTATTCAGCTTCACCATCTGCAACATGTATGCGCACACCGTGCATCCGGTATAACCGCGTGTTTGCAGACGGCGTTAATACCGCCATTGCCGCCAGCCTCCCATGGGAAAAGCGACGATCGCATCGTATGCGGTAAGGAATCGCCGTGTATTTATTTAGCCCCTTCATGACACCTCTGATGCGAAAGCAGCTGGGTCAACGGCAAGGAATCTAGATCAGAGGAATGGTTACTAGTCAGATTTCCTAGTACACGTGTTGCTCTTAAACATAGATGTTAATCTAAATTTTGCCTCTAATTCGAAATATAATGTTTTAAACCTCAAAAGGCATTTTAATATTTTGCCAACATAGTTATTCGTCAATTTATCTTCATAACTATAAGCCAATGAATCAAAAGATGTGAAAATGTCTTTCTCCCGAGCATCGCCTAAAAAGTGGTGATACGATGCAACATAGGGAGTTTCCAGTCCAGTGCATATTGAATCCTGGGTAAAAACATCATATTACGCTATGACGTCATCCAGTCAGGCACAAATGAAAATCTTCTGGCACGGTTCTACGTGTGTGCGAGAGCCTTTCAGTTGACATATTGGCGTTATATTCAAAGTAACTACTAATCGCCGGTTCTCTCATCGTCCCAACAGGAAGATACTCTGTCGGGTGGCCAGCTTATTCATTCCATGGGAGGCTCGAGACTTCTCCTACAGTGGGATCCACGGAGGGACCGGGGAACCTGACAGAGGACCGGTTGGATGTCTGATTTTTTCAAAGATGAAAATGGACCAAAATTTAAAGGGGCCACCGACTCAGTTGTATTGTGATTGTAATTGTAAATACGACAATTTCTAGAGCACCGTCAGAATACCGAGCTACTTCTTTAGGGTGCTCAGTTTGGGACCTAGCCCCTCCTGGCCCCTTTGTAGAGCCGCCACTGCTTATTTAGCGCCATTCAAAATCACACTCGCAAAAGTATAGAGTTGTTGTGCTAACGTACCTTGCCACGCATCCTTTGGAAACGTTAAAGTGACGACCGCAGGTGTTGAACTTATGGGTCAATTTGCTGCTAAGAATGGATGCTTGGTCAATATGAGAATATTATGCATTACACATTAAAATAATTAGTTGTTATGTTGATGAGACCATAGCTTAATTTTGAAGCGAAAGGCAATTCTGCTAATAGGCCTATATAAACGACTGTATACACGCTGTCGAGGACGTTAGTTATTCGAAGAAACAGAAATATTATTCAGATAAATGGATATTATATATAGTTATCATAATCCATATACGTATTATACATAATTATGTGTATTATACATGTTTACTTATATATATATATATAAATTAACTGAGCAAGACAAGGCGGCGGTATACATAGGCCTATATATGTTAACAATAATACCATGTTTCATCTGAAACGCATGCAAGAAATAGTCGTAATCGTAATCTCCCAAATTCTAAGGCCAAGCTCAGAGCACCAGCTTATTCATGAGCGATGACTCCTAAAGCTCTACATTTATTTTGCACAGTCAACCGGTGAGAATAGGCCTATAGCCTACTAGTCGTTGAGGCCATCGCGTATCCAGCATGCCAAAGCTTTTCCCGCTATCATAATCCATCGGCTTCAACACAACACGTACTATGTAATAAATATAGGGCCTAGCCTGAATCTGTCATCATGCAGTCAGTCACAAATGAAAATCTTCTGGCTTGGTTCTACATGTGTATGGGAGCCTGTCATTTAGAATTTTTTCTGCCGTTCAAGCTCCAACCGCCTGTGGATGAATTAATTAGATTAGAATGGCCCGTCGCCAAGAAGTTCTTCGAAGGCACCATTTGAATATTGGTTTCCATATACAGAGGTCGATTGAAATAGAATCCTTGCTCTGTACTTTTCTTGGCAGAGTCCGTTGACCACTCTTCTGAGAGTTTCTAAAGCATTGAGAGACGTGTAACACATATATTATATGACCTTCTCCTTGTTACCTCTCTACTTTTACAAAAACGATGGACAGTCACTGTTCCCGCGTCTGGCATCCAAAATCTGTTCCGCTCCATCTGTTCCAACTTCGATTCCCTTCCTACAACGTTCGGTGCGGTTTGGTCGTTGAAGTCCCAGGGCGCACGTTGCAAGACGGTTTCGCGCGAAAGCCGCTAAATCAAGGCGCTGCGCCTTTTACAAGCGATATGCGCCGAAGCAATGGTGGCCAAAGCCACCGTCGAATCGGACAGAAATTCATCAAATATTTACCGATGTTGACGAACGGTTTGCCTGTAAATTACTGATTATTTTCGCTATTGATTTTCAGCGTCTAAGATTTGCGTGGTGGAGTAGTGGAGAACATTGGTCACGCTTGATCGGTAATGCAGGAACTCCAGGGCTTCAGCTTTGTTTGGATACATGGTTACCGTGCGCTGAACATTCCTGAGTAGGCCTACTCTCTGGTTTGATCAGGCATTGGTGTTGCTATCGAATATACATCGGCGATCCTGGTCAAAGTAACGAATTCAGCATGTGCCGCAATAATAGCAAAGAATCTGCTTTAGCTTTAGGCCTATATATATATATATATATATATATATATATATATATATATATATATATATATATATATATATAGAGAGAGAGAGAGAGAGAGAGAGAGAGAGAGAGAGAGAGAGAGAGAGAGACTTGACTTTGTATCTTCAGCCTCCATATAGACAAAGCCATTACTGTTATAAAGGCTAAACATTTTCTACTTCCTTCCATTATGTATGTTCTTCATACTCCGCATATTCGTCATCATGCAATTTCTTCTGAACGATACGTTTCCAGGAACCCGGTTTGATACATAATAAATATTTTGAATGTTTCAAAACGATCTGTAATAATTTCTCGAGATAGTAACAACTTAGGATATATCCCAAATTGTTACTGTTTCGAGAGATAATTTCATCTTAATAATGTTATCGATAAGAAATGATAGGCCCTTTAAAACAGAAGAAAAATGTTTACATAATATCCACAAGTAGGCCTATATATACATACACATGAACATCAAAATTCTTGAATTTTAAAAATCAAAACGACGCAAATCTGATCACATTTTAAATATCACGGACATGCGTTAGCATGCATCGAAGCGGCATCTCTCAACAATTATCTCTGATATCTTAGATATCTCAGATATCTTATATTGGCCTCTTTCCTCCCTCTCTTAGAACACTCTCTGACCATGCAGGTATAGAACATCTGCCAACTTAGCTGGTCTGTCTACATATAGATGGGCGCCCAGCGATCGTTTGATCCAGTGGCGTAACTGACACTTTCTGGTATACCTATAGAATCTCAGACACTAAAGTCATCCCTATGGGACATCTTTGTATGCTTGACAGACCATGATCGGGCCGTTTCATTTTCAGAATTTGTCTCGGGTATCCGTTGCTATGATCTTGTGGATCGTTTTTTAAAATCCCGTTGTAAATGATGGCAGTTCCTGCAGGTCCGACGAATATCATTGTCGTATGATCGTTTTCGTAAATTACACTCGGTGCCGTTTTTAGGTTTACGCAGGGTTCCGTAAACTTAGTGGCTCCGAGGTCTATCGATGGAGCAAGAAGTTTGGCAGCAGCCTCATCATTGCCTTATGGAAATATCATTACAGATTTAGTCAAAAAAGCACGAATAAGCAATTCTAAATAACCTAGGCTTACTCAATAAAGGCACATCCACACATTACGTACGCAGTGATGGTGAGGGGTGTCGAGTTTCAGCGATTTTGCGTGCGGATGCGTATGGCGGGGAGGGGTTTCGAAAATGTGTACGTGCGCAAATATAACTATATAACTACATGTCCAATTATGACGCCCACATAATGAAATAATAAAATCAGAACTGTAAACTCAATCACGGACTATTACTGCTTAATCAATTTTATGTAGCAAAAACCTTCAAAAAATTTTATGTAGCACAAAACCTTCAAAAAATTTTATGTAGCACAAAACCTTCAAAAAATTTTATGTAGCACAAAGCCTTCAAAAATGTAAAATGTAAAAATGTAAAATGTAAAAATGTAAAATGTAAAAATGTAAAATGTAAAAATGTAAAATGTAAAAATATAAAAAGTAAAAATGTAAAATGTAAAAATGTAAGTGTTGTTGGTTTTTTATTTCTTCTATGCATTTAACAAATTTGAAATGTGAAATATGATGCTTAAAAAAATAAATAGTCTAAGGTTGAATCAATGTCTCATAGATGTCTTTAGCTATTGAACCTTTCTACACTTGGTAAGGTATTTCAAGTCAAAATAGATCAAAAGCAAGATAACCCTGCATCGGATTGAATAAGATTAAAGGCGTTGGAATTCTAATTAGCTGTTTTAATTACTTATGCGTGTGTGTGGACGCGTTCGAAAAAGCTGATTAAAGTTTTCTTCATGTAAAAAATAGGTGTGGGGCCTATGTACGCCTAATTTTAAGTCGAATTGGCTGACGCCTCATCACGTCTACCGCGGTGTAAAACTGTCTCGTTCACGTCTACCGGAGTAAAACTGTCGCGCATGGATGTCGCCGTCATCATCATCAGCAGCAGCAACATCATCCAATTTAAGACGATACCCCCTTGATCAATTTCTGCCTTTGTAGAGATTGCGTGTGCTGGGAAAATGAGTGATGGATACGGCGGTGATTTCATGCTAATTGGCCATCATACATTACCCGTGATTTCATCGTCTGACTTGAGACAGATGTAGCCAGCTATACGACCCTTATTGGCTTCCGTATATTCCGCCCATGGACCACCTCATCAGTCTAATGAGACCGAGCCAATGTGAGATATATATGGATGTAGGCGTCAGCTTTTCCACTCCAAAATGCCCAATCCTTTTATGTAGTCCTATTCGTAATCATGTGCACGGCAGGCCTATAAATGTATGTAGGCCTATGCATGTTGTATATGTATGTATGTATGTATGTATGTATGTATGTACGTGTGTGTATGTACGTGTATGTATGTAGGGCCTATGTATGTATGTATGTATGTATGCATGTATTTATGCATGCATGCATGTCTGTTTTTATTGTATACATATGCATGCATGTATGTATGTTTGTATTACAAAACGTATACATGTATAGGCCCTATATTCATTTTTAATTGAAAATGGTTTTCATTTATACTAACATAAGACCACGTGAGTAAAATGCACATATTGATGATAAGCAGAATTAGGAATAATAGGGACGAAAAAAGCCCTACAGGGACCGACGATTTCGCGGTCCCTCTAGTCGGACTACTTCCCCTTTCTTCGAATACAGTAAGCAGCAGTATATATATATATATATATATATATATATATATATATATATATATATATATATATATATAACAAGATAATTCAGATTGAAAACCGTGACTAATAAAATGTTGGAGACGTTCAGTGCACAATTGCTATTCAAGCGAAATTGTTAACAGGTGATTTTCAAGTTGTTTAAATTAAAATTACGAACACCAATGTATGTATGTATGTATGTATGTATGTATGTATGTGTGTGTGATTGTATTTATGTGTTTATTTATTTATTATATGTATAAATGCACACATTTAGTCAATGCATGCGTATACAGTATCAGATTTCTTTTTCGCCAATATAACCTCAATGTGTGAATTTCTTTGTGATGCTTTTGAGTGAGGCATAGGCCTATAGTACACAATTCCAACCGTGAATAATTTTATCAGAGCGTCTCTTTTATAAGTGTCCTTGTACGGACTGTTATCCAGAATCGGAAATCCTTGCTGGGTACGACGGGGGGGGCCTTATTCTCCATTATCTTAAACAGAGACGCAACGAAGCAGCGTAGATGCTTTGTCTGGTAACCTGCCAGCTCTATAAGACCTCCCATTACAAACCACGCGTGCCAACTAAATTATATAGCTCTTCGATAGCGTTTAGGCATAAATAGCATTCAGATCTTCATACAAATTGTCGGACTCAAACAGGAAGCCAATGGTGTGACAGTTGACAGAAAGAGGAGATATACACATTCCCTGCATATATATATATCTATATATATATCGTATATACATATCATACATATATATATATATATATCCTACATGTTCATATATTTTATATAGATATATACACGAGACAAACTGTAATTGGCGGCATGCTGGGCGTGAGAGGGTATATCGTTGATGCTATAGAGGTCGACCTAAGTCCCACTGGACCTGACAGCTACACCGCAATTAAATCGATCATTAACAGTTCAATTTGTCTCGACCACTCGTTCGCCTTGGCCGTTGCTCATCCTCCTTACAGCCAGTTACTCCGTCCTCCTCCGCTCCACCAACAAACGGACCCTCCCTTCTTTCTCTCCCTTTCCCAGGCCTCCCGTCGATCGCCGTTGCGGCCAATAGGGCCAGCGGGCGGGCGGGATGTGTGATGGAGGCCTGGGGGCCTGCCAAATGCCGCCGCGATGGACCACACCCCTGCCACCGAAAAGACTTCCAGGATCGATAAAGATAGCCGTCGCTGCAGCAATTAAGCAGTTGAGGGAAAACTGACAGGGACACTTAGCCGACCCCCTTTTGTCAATGTTCCAATGCAGGGCCATTCAATCTCCGCATTAACAACTGGGAGTCTCTTTTCCTCACAAACGAAGGCCGCGTGTATTGTGTGTATTAGTTTGTGTGTGTGTGTGTGTGTGTGTCTGTGTGTGTTTTTGTAGGTCTATAGGATTGTGTGTGCGTGTCTGTATTAGTGCGGCATTGAGGCATAATAACAGTGATAATGATAATGATAATAATAATAATAATAATAATAATAATAATAATAATAATAATAATAATAATAATAATAGTGCGAGACTGACGCCAGAGGACCTGCGTCAGTTTAGACAGCAGACCGCAAAACTCTCAAATACGGGGGGGGGGAGTAAGAGGGGTTGCCAGCCTCCTATGATATCCAACCGCTCGCTATAAAGACAATGAGCAGTTTAACCCATCGGCGTATTTGGATTTCATCAGCAAAGTCAGTACCCGGATTTCTCTGATAAGTGGTGACAGAAGTGAGACGACTCCTTTCTTTTTCTGCGCCATTCTGTTTGCATCCAACGCCAAAACCAAACCTAGTCGCTTTCATGGGCACCTTTCTGTTGACCCTAGATGACAAAGCTTGACATTCCGGACAAATAAATTTCTAAGTTAATAATCTATAATTAACACCATAATAATGGTGATGATGATGATGGATTAACCTACAATAGCCATATCAAGGTCTGTCTGACTGCCTGTGTGTGTATCTGTCAGTCTGATTAACATTATTATTATGATCATTATTATTAATTAATTAAATTTGTAACGCACGCAAGGTCACACCGAAATGTGAATACAAAATATGAAGCTTTGTCACCTGATCATAGGCTATTGCAAGATATATTTTTGGAGACGACATAGAAGACGAAGGTAATAAAAATAACAACGCCGATAGTAGGCCTGCAGATAACAATAATAAAGATAACAATTATGAAGATAATGGTTAGGCCTAATGACTTGTATCATTTACTAGGTCTACGACGATAGCCGTCATGACGGTTTCAGCGGTGGTGATGATTGTAGCGACGAAGCCGTAGTAATTAAAGATGTACAAAATTCTACTAGGAAGGAATTTTGAAAAACAATTCCCTGTAGCAATGCTTAATTACCTTGGTTAATTCATCCTACAACTGTGCATCTTAGTGATTTGTGCAAAGCACGCATTGAATTCGGACTAGGCCTAGTTCAACCTAGGCCGACGGTAGCGTTTCCTCAGCCACGTGTGTCGGGTGGCCCCGCCTAGCGAGCACAACAGCGTCCTGTCAAAATGGGTATTTCTTTTAAGACCATGTAGACAATTGCTTCAATTGTTGGCAATGCCCCAGCACACATCGGAGAGATCTGTCAAGTTTCAGACCAACCTTATCGGCGATCGTTGCGCTATTCTAGACACCTTCTAGAGTCTAGACATACGTCTACGCAGCAGCGCATATGTTCGCATAGGGCCCCGCAAGCTTAGGGGCCCCCAAACTGGCCTCGTCAGTGTCAAATGGCAAAGTGGCAATATCATTACTTTCATTTGAACAGACACTGCAAAAATAGGGCCCCATAAAATAATTTTGCGTAGGGCCCTCCAAATGCTAAACATGGCGCTGCTCAGCTTCAGTAAATACCAAGACTCTAACTATAATCACAGCAATATAGTGCCTAAATCAGGGGTGCCAACGAGCTGGCCCGCGGCCCATTTCTCCCCCGCCGACGATAGGCCCCTTTAGCCTATTGTCAGGCCCACGAGCCTTGTGACAACAGAATTGAGAATAAGGACAAATTTGTCATTGGGGAGTCTTACGTAATGCTTGTTATTGATAATGCATAATTATCAGAATCACGTTTTCAAAGCCTAATGCAACTGCCTGTATGGCCTCTTCAGTGATACCAATTCCATTTTCCTCATACCCCCTCGGTACTCTTGCCCATAACTTGCCGGAGATATTGCTACTATACTGCCATTACCAAAATGTTTGACATCCCTGGGGCCCTAAATCAAAAGGATTCACCCAGATCATCACAAACGATGTCCACGTAATGAACGAAAATTTCTGAGAGCCATACAAAAGCAATATAACGACAAGCAGCTGATGGATCGAAGCTATAGGGCCTACCTAAAGCCAAATTCGCACGAGACCTTTTGTTTGGTCCTCTTCGACAACAAGTGAGTAACCTATAGGGTAGAGTTCATGGTAGACATCAATCCGTGGAGATGGTACGGGGTTACCGCTTGAAGTCGTCGATGGTTGTGGTCATGGGGGACTCATGGAGGTGTGCCACATGCACGCGCTAGATATTTTTAAGTAGTTTTAATAAGCTTTTATTGCCGCCACACAACTACCTGTGAATAATAAGCTAGTTCCCGCGACTTCTCTATTTCGCGCTGTAGAAGTTCCCAGTACACGATTACAAATGGCCTTGTCCGAATTCGACATTTGAAATGAAAGTATTATACTAGTGGTCGATATTTAAGAACAGGTTCCTTCAACGCCGTCTAATTCCAGTCATAAATGCTTCTTTATTAAAGTCACGCATACGTGTTAACTAGGCTTGAAGCTTATGTTGTCAATCACACAGTCAAGCAACAATTCCGCAAAAAGGTGCTATATTAAAAATACCAATAATACATAACAATCCTAAACAAGGGCCCACTTTAACTTTACACAAAACTGGATCCTTAGATCTCGTCAGAACGCTGGAAATAATTTGAGGGTTTAACAAATATTGAGAGGAGTGGGTCTAGTAACTAATCGATCAATGAACGCCGATAGCATATTGCCCGAGGATTTTTGTGTGATAAGTCAAACCTTTCTTATAAAAAAAATTCATTTTCAAAGAAATAATTTTTACGATGAAAGCACCAGTGCCTGCAGGAGCATCATCTACGCTTTAATTTTTCAGTTGTCAATCGCTCAACTTGCAGCCTCCAGGCCCAGCAGACGTTAAATGGTTCCTGATCGCACGCACGCTCTGGTCAGTCACTCAGACACGACAATATTGCCGATGACGGCGCCATTCAGATATAAAGACATTAAGAAGAAGAGGAATTTTTAAAGAATCGCAAAGAGATGATAACAGCGACATCTGTGACATGATCTGATTTCAGCGAAACGCACTTGGATTTTTGAACGTTTCATAACCATCGGCGCACGACAGAGACACTACAAAGGGTGTAGTTGTCTATTTGAGCCGTTGACAGTAAAAGCTTCATTTGCACAGGGTATAATAATCTCATAAAAGTTTAACTACAGGAGGCAGCATTCATATTCTGACTGAGCCAGGCTTGGTGATGTGTCACCAAAGTCTGTTGCCAACCGCTTGCAGCACAACATGCCAGAAAGCTCCTGCACCATTCGTCTTCACTGCTAGCAAGTGAGTCACACTTCACCAACTCCAGTCTCGTTCTTTTTGGTATATGTAGCCCGTCATCGCCCTTCTCGTTATCAATAACGACCGGTGGTGAAGATTCTTTTGTCAACTGACTAGTGTGCTGCATCAGTGAATGAAGAACGAATCTTCTACAGATGAAGAAAGCAATGAAGAATAAACACATATACCAAACAAACAAACTTAGGCCTATCTCGCAGTCGACACGACACGACACCATAAGACAATTATACAGAAGCTTCAAGACACAATAAACACATAGCCATATACAATACAACAGTAAATTTGATATCGCCCTTCTTACAATGAGTGTTAGAAGTGCACACATGCTTCGACAGCCCAATTGCAGTTAGAACTGCAGAGGACTTGCTCAAGGCGCACAGGTGACTCCTAAGACGTGGAACGAACCTGCACTCCAAGCATTATAGGCCGACCAATCGGCCACCGTGTCATATATTACGTGTTGTGCATAGTTTCCGAGAGCTCAATCCCAAAACTGCAAAAGAATTGCACACTGCAAACTTGAAGTAAAACATCTAAGCTTATACATCTGAATAATCTTCGATGGGCACCAGAGATGGACACCGTCACATTACACCATTTCCAAACGGAAGAGACCTGACTTGGAGATTCGTGCTTGATTCAAATTAGCAATAAGTTTTTTAATATGTGAATATTCGGTATAGGCTCAATGAATGAATGTACGTGGACTTTTATAAAGCTTGCACTTTTTTATCACCCCTTCAAAAGACAACTGAGAGTTAAATCGGCCGGTTATAGCACTTTGGATCCGTGCTTGGTCATGGAGATCGACTAAGATAGCAATAAGATTCTTATGCGATGCAACTTATGCGATAACCGTTTCCTATTTTTATAATCACTATTGTTAAGTTGTAACAGTTGATCTGCTAACATCTGCCCCTCCGTCCATGCACCCATCCATCCAAAAACGATCAAATTATATATATATATTAAACAACATAACCATTTTGGTTCATGATTTAGGAACATGGCATATATACAAGAACAAACTGTACATAACCCCTCAGTTTAGTTTGTGACTCATCATTGTGTTGCACCCTCCACAAAAACCGCTTTATATAATAGTGTTAAATTAGATATACTCAAAAGTTTAAAAGCAACTAAGTCAAGCAATTGACAGGGAGCTATAGTCAGTCATAAAAGGTCATAAGAAATTTTCCACTATCAAACTGTGGAACCCTGAACTGGAAAATATGAAAAAATTATAACACAACAGAGTTGTCGTAAAGAATAAAAGTCCGTAGTAAGACTGGCGAACAATTACTGGTCTGAAAACTCAGAACCATTCTATTGTAAATTGAACTGGTTTGTGTAAGTTCGCAAAAGACTATGGTCATCTGAGAGGTCGGAGGTGGGTTGTGTGTGTAAAATCTCTATTGAGGAATATTTTTGAGATTATTACTCCACTTGCATCATATATCCAACTCAGTCATACCAAGGGGTTACACTGACAGAACACTCCCAGCTGGAAGATCAGATGACAAGAGGGAGGATTGTCCGGGAACAGGACATACCCCCCCGGACATTACATATCATAAAGATTGCACATTAATTATGTAATGTCATGGAATGGAGGGGTAATGTTTCAGAGGTAATGTCATAAGGGGGGTATTTTCCGGGGGTAATGTCCTAGACCCGGATTGTCCAACCAATCGTATGTGGTGAAATTAATAAAATGAAGCCGCTAACACTTCATATCCATGGTTGCCACAAGAGTAGTTTAAGGGACTGCTCTGCTTCCTCATAGGCACCATCAAGGCACTTAAGCTAATAGAATAAATATCAAGTACCTGACTGTTGGATAAATCAATGTATGGGACAACTGAATTGAAATCTGGAAGTTCTCTATTATTAGACTGGCAGGTAAATAACTACATCACTCACGTAATCAAAAACCTGACTAATTTTTAAACTGATGTCAAAAGCCCCAGCACAACTGAACTCACCACAACCCAAGATATCACATAGTCCACCGTGCAGCACCCTTAATGCGATAGACCGTGTTTTAATCGATCACTTACTAAACTATGCACAGTCTACAAGATGAACTAAGTCCTGGATGTGCATTGCTAACTAAATCATACATTGTAAAACATCCAGAAAGGGAATTTGAAATGCACCAATTAAGGTGAGAATTAAAATGTATAAAACAAGACATGAGAAGAAACAGCCGGGGCAACAACTGCTGCTCGTCTATACGGCCCAGAGGACCTGATAGTCCCGTGACCTTCCCTATCCTTGGGTACACCGTGTCCTTTCGTGTGAAAACCATTTGCGATGGCCGATGGATCTCCAAGGTCAGACAAATGGCGCATCAAATTTATCGACAATGTGGATGGAAATCATTGTACTGTGTGACTCCAACATGTGGAACATGGAAACCAAATGGCATCCCAGCTTACTGTCAGTTAGCAGACTTCTTTGGAGATCCACAATTCTCTAAAGGATAACAAGATGACCAATCTGGTCATCTGAAAAAGAATTAAGTGGAATACAAATAGTCAAACTATGTCCGCCAGCCTGAACCATTTTTTTGAATATCATGCGCTCTGTAAAATCAGCTGCAAGTTCTTCTCATACATATTTTTCAATGCGAACATGAAAGTCATTTAACTTAAATTTCTTAAACCAATAACAAAATTAGATTAACCAACCAATCAATCAATCAATCAATTTCATTCAGATAAGAGGTCTGCGTAACTTTCTAGCATTTTGGGGGGGCGTAGAGTAGTGGTGAACACACTGGCACGCAGCGCTTGAGGAACCGAGATTGAGACCCATATCCCCTAAGGTTGGATTCTTTCCTTCTTACGCTAGGTGGCGGCGTTTGTTAAAAATGAGATGTATAGCATAATGGGCGCCCTGCGTGGCTGCCGATGGTTAAATTCGACTCCTGTAATAACTTGTTATCATTCGCTCATACTGTACTTGTAATCATATTGCGGTTTGACAGTTTGAAATGAAATGAAGATTATAATTATTATTACAAAGTTAGACTTTCAACACTAACCTGTGATACCAGACTGCTTCATGAGCTGGATATGAAGAAATGAGATCCGTTGTAAGTTGAAGTTCGTTCTTTAAATACATTGAAATGTCTTCGTCACAGAATCTCAGCAAATGAAGCAAGAACTGTCTATAATGGAAGCCACTGTGGTCTGAAACGTGGCTCCACACAAATGAATCCATTGTCTCAAGCTCATTGTGAATTGTCTGTTGAAAGTTAAATAACACTTAGTTACCATACACTGAAACCTAACAGCATAACATTAACAAGGGTTTTAACTGGTTCAGAAGACCGTTTTTATGTGCTTGAATCAAAGCACAATAACCTGGAATACTTAAGAGTCGAATTCTTCAAAAAGCTTCATCTTAAAAGCTGTGACAGTGTCCGCTGTCAACAGAGCAATTAAAGTTTCCAGCAAAGATGCATCAGTAAATTTCTTCATTAACAGTTATTAATATCAAGGCTGTCATCAGCTGGTACAATAAATCTGGCAACAATACAAAACAATATATATATAATAATCAATTGAATTACTTCTAATTCATATTTTTGAAGGCTATAGTTAAATTAGAAGACTGCACTACACGGTACAGATATAAATACATATTTATAATTGCAACTATATATTTACATGTCTTCAAGCATGCTACACCCTCTTATGAGCGCACAGTCTGATATCGATAATCTTACACATGTGGAATCACTTTCAACTTCTTAAGGGGACTAATGTACAAAGGATGTCACCCTATGCATATTGTGATAAAAATGCTGTATATTCAATAACCTGCCACAGGCTGCTCCGACACATGTCAAAGTTACACATGCTGTCAACACATGTTAAAACTACAGTGGAACAGGAACCTGTGAAGGATCAAAGAGATTTTCAGCATGGACTGTCAATATTGATCAAATCATCACAACCGGAGAGAAATGCTTTCAAGATGTGGAATGTTACCTTGCGTCTACAGCAGGCCACATTTTGCACAACCCACTGACGGTGGCTCCAAGCATTGTAGTTGCTCGGATATTTATCTGCGGCACGTTGGCAGATGGCCAGCTCTTCCTTGGCCAATTGGTGTCTTTCGCCTGAGTGCAACACCTCAAGACTTCTCCTGCCATCTCGAGAAAAGCCACCCATTTTCCTACCAGAATTGTAGGAAGGCACGCCGTTGTTGTGACTGGTCGACGACAGCCCATCAGCAATGTGCGTCAAACATGAATCACCACAATGATTCAACCTCACTTCCGTTCCATCAGTACTTCTTAAGGAATTTGAGTGACTGGTAGGAATACATACATTGGAAGGGCTCACGTCATTCGGAGGATTTATAATAGAAGACCCCAAAAGCCAGCGTCTGCAAACAAGTTGCAGATGATGAAGTTAGTGTTGTTGTCCAACCTTTTTGACACCACAGGCCAATGGAATAAAATATTCTTAAAACGATGGGCCACACCAGTAAACTCAAAAGCAACAACTGAAATTTATTGAAAATTATGAACTATACAAACATTTTATTATGGAATTATTTTAATGAACAATCGAACATATGTATGTATATTGTATGTAGCATGTGTTTACATTGTCAAATGATAAGCCAAGTTATGAATGAATAGCTATGTCAGAAAGCTAGTTACTATGTCTTGTACTTTATTTTTAACCAATTTTAAAAAAGGGACTTATCTCGAGCACCGAGTTAGAGTTACATAAAACGCTTCAGAAAACAGACGATCAGATAATTTCTGTATTCCAGCATTTGAGCCACAATTATGTCTACCATAATAAGTCATAATTGTAAATAATTTCTGTATTTGTATATATTATACAACTTCTACGAGAGTCCTTATTAAAAGTAAAATCTTGAATGGATTGAAGAAAGGATCAGTAATCACCTGTGCACAAATGTTTCAGAGCTTTTTGGATGTTTGGTGAGGATGAGCTGAGAAAGATGGAGATCAACTGAGGCCTTCAGTAGATCCTTCACGATCATCTCCTTCCTGTTCCACAAAACATCTCTTATGCATGAAAACAAACAAACACTGATAAGAAGAGCCAACAACTTACCTGCTGCTCTTTAATGTAAAGCGGGGGCACAGAACAATGGTCCACGGATAACAGCAGAAAGAGAGATCAACTCGTCCTAACCCCCATGAGGTTGACTAGTCCTTCATTCGCTAGACAGTGGCAAGGCACTAGCCTATTCAGTAAGATTGGCAAATAATTCATTAGATTAGCTAACGGATTAGATAAACAGATAGTTCTAATTGATCAGCAACAAGATTTTGCAAATTCTACTTCCACTTATTGTACAGTTCAAGAGGAGTGGTATTCTAATGCCACCCAGTCTAGAACTAAGTAATCCATCCAAGAATCAAACACTTAATAACTCAGTTAATGCTGCCTAAATGTTCTATACTTATCACCATGATGCCACCTTCGAAATCTATATGAATGAAATGTTTTTTACAATGACTCAGAAATATGTACATTCACAATGCATATTGCACAGAGAAGATTGCCTCACTGTTAATAAGCAAGTAAAGCATTTAAAAGTTTCATCTTCAGCAGTGAGTAACTCATCCCACACAAAATCTACTACTTTTTACAAATAATCGAATCCCACAATTGGAAAATGCGAGAAAACACACACGACATTACTTTCACATTTAGCGGGCTGATGGCTGAAAAGTAACAGACCTACACAGGCACAAAGAACAGAAGCACGTAGGTTCAATACCCGCTCACTTCATAAGGTTGAATCTGCTTTCCACACCTAGGAGGCGATGTCAAACTGAACAGCAGTTGAATGGAATGGCTGTCATACAGCAATAAAATCGAATCATGTTTACCTTGTTATCACGATCTCCTGTTATTTTCATGAAATCATGATATTGTAGATTTGATAAATAGAAACAAATATATTCATTGTGATTTCTGATGAATATTTACAAAACTTAGAGATGCTCACAAAACCTGCATAAAAAATCTGTACAGACCTAATGTTCCAAGCAGTACTGTAATCGGGAATCATGAGAAGAACACACATTGTTCGAGAAGACAGCCAGTCTTTTTCTTATCATACAACAGAAATGTCACATAGCTCATAACAATCTAATCTGCCATTAATCTAGTCTTATCTTGTCTATTCGAACTATTTATATTTGAGAAAAACAGAAATTTCATCAGTGCAAAGCAAGTAGCATATTCATTTCAAATTCATCTCATAACCTATCAAAACCAACAACAAAGTCATATTTAATGCATTGCAACAATTTACCTGTATTCAATCTATTTCAGCATTAAATAAGTGCACTAAAACCATTTAAAAGCCGAAATCAAACAATAATATTCAATAATTAGAAATATCATTTTTCATTTTCTCTCCAAGACAAGATCATCAGCTATGGTATCTAGTCTACCCTGGGCACAAATAACTAAACTAATTATAAATAGGATATAATGTGCTCACCCACATAATTCTACCTACACCAAGACTTCAGCAGTCCAGCCCAGTTAAGGCACTTTGCAACACAATCAATAATAACTGTTTCCTTTATACTGCTGAAGTATAATAAATTTCTCAGCTGCCATTTACATAACTAACCTGTCTCTGAAACCTTTTTACAACATTGGCGCCATTTCTTGAGGTCCTTGGCCGCACTGCAGTACATCAGCGCAGCTCCCCACGACTCAATTCCCAACTTATGCTCCACAAGTTGGACAGGACTTCGATTCTGAGTCGACTTTTGGATTGGAATAATGTCATATTCATCACTGAAAGAACAGAAAATCAAGAAACGCAGTACTCATGAATAAGCGTGTGCCCTGTGCTTGGTTTTTTCAAGTGACGTTGTAGAAGTTTGGAGATCATGATTAAGAAAAATTTGGTTACATGCATATAAACAGAAACTGCCAACTATCATCTGCATCACCTCGACTACTCCATTTTTTTAACACCCAAATAATCAAGATTGTGAAAACCAGATATGATCACATCTGTCTTAACCCTTCAAAGATTAGCGTGTAGTAAACCGTAATCAATAACTCTGGTCGTTAAAAGTTCTTAAGGATAAAACCATGGAAATGTATTAAAATGACAATCTGTATGTAGGGCAGTAAATTGCACAAGTAACATAGTAAAGACACATTCATTAGAAGGGAGTTGGGTCTGTTAGGGTGCATATATGTACAATGGATGACAATAGGAAAATAATGTGATAATGGGAATTACAGGCGGAAATGAGTGATGAGGAAGAAATAACATGCAGTGGATGGATAATATCAAAAACTTGTGTAAACAAGACCTGGATAGCTTGAGAATAACAACAGAGGATCAGAGCATGGATTGGACACCTAAGAGCTTTGGTCCTGGACTGTGAAGATGAGGAGGAGGATCATGCTGACCTAATTTCATTTACATGCATTTCTAACATCGAATATGATATGGATATCTGACTGAACTTAGCCTTAGTCATTGGAAATAGACTGTAATATTTTTAAAGCTAAAGGCACCAAATTTCATTTTGATCGAGTAAATCAGCGTTGCATACATTATCTGAATAGTAAATAAATCGTCTAACAGAGTTACAGTTGATCTGCACAGACAATCTCACATACTCTGTACATATTCTGTAGCGGGTGTGAAATTATTCTGTAGTATGGCGAAATTAGCCCCTATCCCATCCAAATCTCTATCTATAACTTAATTGATACTGAAGACAATTATTATCAATACAACATCACGCGGTCACTGGCAGATTGCGGGAGTTAGTCACGCCTCAAACTACTTACATACGTGCCTACATTGTATAAAAAATTAGCCTATGCTGAAGTTGAACAACTCTGCAGAAAATTTACATTTCCGGATCGCTTTTTAAATGGTTGACTACGTTGGAGAGGATCTTTAAACCTAAACAGTCAACATCATCCATCTTCCTTTAATGTAAACAAATAAATCCACACTCGCTTGTGGCGCTACCATCGCTCTAGTCGGCTATATTGCCTCACGTGCAAAAATTAGGAAGCAGCCGCGACGTGGAAGTTACACGATTCGCTTTTCTATCCTCGGCACATGACTGCGATGGTTTGTCCTATTTCACGCCCTCTGATCTTCGGACTGATGATAACATGAAATGTATTTGACCAAAACCTTAGCTTCTCAGATCACGTCACATCGCTCTTGCTTCATGTAGCCTAGACCTAGGCAGATAGGCTATCCGTGACCTTGGCAGAACCTGCCCTCATACGATTCTACTCGACTCTAAAGCTGTATCCACAACTATAGTTCATGCTAATAATAATAATAATAAAAGTAATAATAATAATAATAATAATAATAATAATAATAATAATAATAATTTGAAACTCCAAGCGATTGCTTAGCATAATAATAATAATAATAATAATAATAATAATAATAATAATAATAATAATAATAATCCTCGTTTAATTTCAAACTGAAAAACCCCAGTCTGATTACAAGCACAGTATGAACGAATGATGATGAGCTCTAATTTTAGTACAGAAGTCAACTTCAACCGTCGGCAGCCACGCAGGGTGCCCATTACGCTATACATCTCATTTTTAACAAACGCCGCCTAGCGAAAAAAGGAATTGGCCTTAGGGGGATACGGTTTCTCAGCGCTGCGTCCCAGTGTTTTCACCACTGTTCTACAGCCTCCCAATGATACACATCGGACTACTGTAATTCTCTTTTCCTCAGCAAAAAATCACCCAAATAAACCGCCTTCAAGCCATTCAGAATGATCTCGCCCATGCTGTCACCAACACCCTAAAACGCCGCAAGGATTAGAAAGCGCTGCACGAATGGATGGCTATCAAAGCAGCGGGAACTGGGTATATATTAACTAAAAAGTGCATAGCATCTGCTGTCAGAAGGTCGTCCATAAATGACGTCACGCTAGTGGGGGGAGGGGGTTCATGGCATCTGTGACGATGTGTGACGAAGGGGAGGCAGAGGTAAAAAATCGTAAAAAATTGAGTTACGTGATTAATGGACGGCCTCTGGCGTGGAGAGCGGGGAGCAAACCGGAAGAATAACCATCCCAAAGACAGCTAGGAGATTCACAACAATGCAAAAACTACAGAAAAATCGCATTACTAAACCACCCGAGTAAAATACTGTAGTGCTAATTCTAATAGAAAGGATCGCCTGGTGTATAATGTAGGATACTTCTGAAGCATCTCATATACGAAATCTAATATACGAAATCCGTGTTTTTCAGCCGTATTCAGACCGGGAGCGCCTCTGAATAGGCCTTAGATACCGTTACGGGCGCTATATCAAATTTCCATTGATTGATTGATTGATTGATTGATTGATTGATTGATTGATTGATTGATTGATTGATTGATTGATTGATTGATTGATTGATTGATTGATTGATTGATTGATTGATTGATTGATTGATTGATTGATTGATTGATTGATTGATTGATTGATTGATTGATTGATTGATTGATTGATTGATTGATTGATTGATTGATTGATTGATTGATTGATTGATTGATTGATTGATTGATTGATTGATTGATTGATTGATTGATTGATTGATTGATTGATTGATTGATTGATTGATTGATTGATTGATTGATTGATTGATTGATTGATTGATTGATTGATTGATTGATACGTATAGTAGCCACACCTGTCAGAGGAACATGTGGAATTTAGGATTTTAGGAAGGATCGCAACACAACACAGCCGATAGTCCCGATGCTAGTTTTAAGACTCTAAAGCTATAGCGGAACAAGTGAAAGTAAAAACATGGGTTTTTCGGGACCCTCTATTATTGACATTTGGTAATCTGGTAGATGGCGCAATCGATCCATTTCCGTAAGAGATCATTTATGATGTAAACTTGCCAGAGTGTAGCTCGTCAAGGAAGACTCGTTCGAGTCGGTAAACGATATTTAATTTGGTGTATTTTTTAAAACATGTCCGTAAACATTTGATAGGCCTACATGCACTGGCATGCAAGAATCACACATGTGCAAAATTCCAACTCTGTAGATCGACGGAAACATATTGAAAACCCGATGAACCAACGTTCATGACAAACTTTACGCAAGCCAAGTTAAAGAAAAGACGGTAAAAAGCAAAGAGAAGGGAAAAGCCTTTTCACAACTGCATGCTTCAGAGACTTCCAGAAGACGTGAGACATAATGTGGCCTACGGGCTATAGACGTTAAGTGTACCATCACACGCGTGTGAATCGTGGACACTGCAAAAACCGAACAAAGCCAAATATATGCCAGCGTTTGAGATGATCGAGATGCTTCGATCAGAAATATCCTACGTAACAGAAGGCAAGAGAAGAATATCTATTGCGGGGAGATGCGTAGATGAGTAAAGAACGACAAAAGCATCGTGCAACAGATGCATAATAGAAAGACACTCAAATTCTTTGGACACCTGTGCAGAATGGAAAACAACAGACTAATCAAGCAGGTCATGTTTGGCATGATTGACGATACCTCGATAAGGTCGAACCAAACAGAGTATAATGGCTCTATGATGTCAGAGACTGGTGCCTACACTCTTGAATCTGCATGATGGCGTTGATTTGAACGAGACGGCTGGGATTCACCCCAACGGGTGATGAACCAATGGACAGCGATGATGATGACTAGGATTACATTTGTCTGCTTACTGGCTTCGCTACACTTCCATGGCATATTTAAGCAATTTAAATATCTGGCTATACCTCATGCACGGGGACCCTACTAAATGGCGTGGCGTCCATTCAGACGAGCGAGTGATGAAGCTCTCAAAGATAAAATTAACAGTATCGACAATCAATGACCTTCACCTTGGTGCCTACGTTGATTTCTCCCCACGTATTTCCAAAAAGCTATAGAAACGGCGAAACATTTACATAATGTACATTTTTGCTGAGATCAAAACAGAAGCGAATTTATTTTTTATCTTTATAACTCGACCATTCCGTTCCACGAACGCCCTTTATCGAAATCGCTATATATATTATATATTATACATATATATCATATATATATTATGTATATGTATATATGAGGAAAGGCACCTTCCCCTTTTGGGAGGATGCAGCTCCTCGTGTCTGACACTTCTCTAAAGGTCGAGTTGAACCCTTGTGGTAAGATGAGAAGTTTAAGACGGCTTTGGACCGCGCGTTGTAGGGTTGACGTCTATTAAAATTCTACAGTTTCAAGAGCATTTATAGGAAAATCACCAGACATTAAAATGCGAGCAAATGCATATATTGTCATCGCATCGTATGTCATAGGTGATGATGAAGACTGACTACCTAGTACCTAGACATCCGTTCTAATTTTAATTTCGACCGGAAACCAAAATAACTTACTATTATTATTATTATTATTATTTGCTTATGTGCCTCAGCGACTTGTCTTTAAGAGCGCCAGTGAGTAATCTAATTCCAGCGACTTCCTTGTTGACGGTAATACCTATGATATTACGCCGATATGTATCTATATATAATATATATATATATATAATATCACATAATGTGTATAACCTTTCATGTTTACAACATCACTAGTTTTTATAGCATCATTGGAAAGACATTTTTAAATTGAGTGAACTGAAACGCGGCCTACCAAATAGGCCAATCGAGGAATTATTATGTCTTTCATACTATAATAGGATTTCTCACTATATACATTGAGTAGCGTCGAAAGCAGCAGACGGAAATGACGAAGCGTTGACGTCAAAGGTAAATAAAATTGCTGACGACACACTTAGCAGTGATTGGTCGCCAAGTCTCAGAAGTGGCTTCCTTCTTTGGTCAAAGTAATATCCAGATTAAACTTCAGAGTGTCCCTCGGTGCAAACTAGTCTGCCTTCGCACCAATAAATATAACGAACTTACGGAGTCTTAAAGGGGACGCAGCATTATTGTATGTATGTTTTCACGCATGAATGTTTGTATACGTGGTTATGCATATATGGATAGATGTATATATAATAATGTATGCAGGTAGGTTCGTATAGATAAATATATATGTATATTGATAATATATATATATATATAAGTGGGCCATATGTACTGAGATTTATGTTTCAAGATAATTGAAAAACTAAGCTCCCTAGCTGAATGCTTACGGTGGACCAAATCCTTTTAATTTACTAGTAAGATTAGGCCTACTGTCAATCCTCAACCTAGTCAAGTGATAAAATCGGGTATCCTATTAGCTGGATTACATCCCATCTGGGCCTCTTCTTTCCCAACCTCAGTTTGCAGAAATTATATAAAATGTTAAACTGATGATTGTTACGTATACGGCTGCACTAAAAGAGTTTTATGTATGATGTGACCATAAAATTATATGTAGGCATGTATGCATGAAGGCCTACATATGTACGCACGTATGCACATTGCACACGCACAATTAATACAGAACATAAAATAGACCTAACACAGAGGCGTCCAGAGAGGGGATGAGGTCCGAATGCAAATGCCTCCAATATCAGGTAGGGGGATATCTTTTGAGTCTAGCCTTGCTGACACTTGTAACCGAGGGATTCGCCTCGAACACTCAGAGGGGGAAATTGACGCCTCTGACATAACAAAGGCTTAAAGTTGATGAGAAAAGTTGTGTCTGTGTTAGAACCACTGCAGTGAGTTAACCTGATTTCTTACTGTAGGCTAATAGTCTATCTCTATTATATCTTACAAACTGTGAACGCCCATTGAGACAGTTCTATGTGATCATCCAATCACAAATCACTCCACGTGTCCACAACTCTTGCACTGAAGAATCTCTGCGAAAAACACTTTAAATTAGGTTCCTTCGGTTTACAAAAGAATTTATATATACAATGTTCACGAATTGCTTTATTAGGAGCTAATTACACAAACCTCTCCGCCTGCGCTGTTTCCTTTTTTCTAATTTAATAAATAATCTTTGCAGTTTCAATTAGATCTCGTCTGCACCTCTTTCTCTCTAATTTTGTAACACGAACGCATGATTGGCCGTTCTTGTCATCCGCTCTTCTGATCAATTTGTATAAAACGTAGTTGTTCTGTCGCTAGTCTAAGACATTTCCTGTATTCGGACGGGAAGGATGGCGGCCGTTACGTTTCAGCTGTGTTTCTTGTGTCTCGGTTGGCTGATTTTATCACCAGGTGTCGCAGCAGATCAGGTTGTATTCAGCGCAGAGTTATTATAGTATTATCGTACAGAGCCTATAGCCTAGATCTTCTGATAATAGATTTTTAATAGAATAACTGGAAATAGCTAGCAGAAACAACAAGAAGTTTATGTAGTCTAATTGCTACCTTTATAGCTAAGATTGTTTCTCGTAGTAGTGGCGAAATAAATGATAAGTATGCAGTGGAAAGATTGTGTTATGCGATTCGAAAGGCAAAAACTGTTCAAAATAATTTATGCTGATATCAAAGGCCTTTTATGCTATTATTTTATATAAGATGCTGCGAGTGAGAGATAGAGACTTTCTATCGTGTGCCTCTCGTACATACCTTTTGCCCCTACACATATACCCAGTTATTTCTTGTAAGATATTATAGGCTATACCTACAGAGGACTCAGCATGGAATGAGATCCCATACCTAGGGCCTACTTGTATTAGGCAACAATCCAACTCCATAATCTATGTCTATTTAAAATAAAGCGCAGCGCCCCTTTCTAATTAGTAAAACGATAATGAGACTAAGGTCGTTAATTGATCCACTTGATCTAACGCATGATACAGATTCACCCCACTCACAGCTTCCACCTGTGGTAAAATAAATCTCAGAATACAAGAGAACAAGTAGGTCTAGATAGACTAGACCGTATTTAAGGAAATGCTTGTCGCTTAATGTTGACTGGTGAGCTTAATTCTTCTTAGCGTGTTTCCGAGTATTTTGTTACGTATAATGTTTTTGTTCGTTGAAGTTCTAGTTTGACTATTTAATGCATTTTTTTCATCACGTTGTAGCTTATGTCTAGAAAAGGGACCACTCTTAGCGGGATCGTTAAACCCGGCAGCTAGTTCAATGTGTTATCGTATCATGGTTGGTTAGGGGACGTGGGTGGGCACGTTGACGGAAAAATAAGCTTTATCACACGTGATCGTCAGCGATAATGCTAACATAATAAAAAAAATATCTCAAACCACAGCTATTAATAACGGGTACACTCTAGCACAAATTCAGGCATCACACTATTTTGTAAGTTTGTAAAAAAAAGGAGCTCAAAAATATTATGAATGTCAACCAACTTGCCCCTGCCCTGGGGCAAGTTGGTCGCCTGCTTGGGGCAGATGGTGGCAATAGAAATCATGCATATAAGCCTGATTTGTAACAGTGGAAAGCGAATGCGCTGTGCTTCGAACAAATTCGTTTCCACTAAAGGCATTCGCCAACTTGCTCCCGTCAGCTTGCCCCAGCAATTGAATTACGGTAACCTTTGATGTAGGTCCAGCTGAAGTAGATAAAATTGTCTTACAATCGATGTTTTAGAGTGATATTTCAGACAGGACAACAGGCAATCAAACTGTAGTTGTTCCAGCTGTTAACCCACGTTATTCAAAGAGGGAGGCAAGTTCGAATTTACTTCAAGCCAGTGAATTAACCGGTGAATAAGTTGGTCTTCCTGACGTGGCTTTGAGGGCACTGAGAAATGTGTTAAAATTTAGGCTGATATAAGGTTACAGGCCAGTTCCTGCTATTTCCAGATAGGTTTTAGGCCTACTGCTTTCAACGGTTACAACGTCCGGGCGCCAAATCTTGGTATCTAAACAATTGAACATCACACAGTTTAGCAGATAATTTTTTTCTTGCAGTTGGAACCTGTTCGCCACAAGGATAAGACGGCAAACTGAGAATTTCAGTGGTGATCTATAGACCAAATAGAGCGACGATTTTCCAGCGCATCTGTGTGGTATAGGTTTGACAAAAATACGATGTTAAGTGTCTTGACACTCACATGCGTACTCCGTCTCTTTCTAACATGTGGTGATGCCAACCCCAGGCTGTGGGCGACTCCAATCATCTAGGCCTACATATTTTTATGACGCAGTGTCATTAAACAGAAACTTACCACCTACATACAACGTAGTTCTACGTCAAACTCAAGGATGAAAATCAACAGATTGCTACACGTTGAAGTAGTTTAAGCGTATGTTTTGTACGTAAGAGCTATATATTCAGACAAACGTAGTTTCGCATCAAGCGACGGATTAATTAGGAGCGACCATCAGAGGTAGTCAGTGATGCATATAGGTAATATTGTTGTAGGTATTAAACCGTCACAACATTTACCGTTTGTTTATAGGCCTATGTTAGGACAGTTAGGCATTATAATAGTTGAATTTGCAGTGTAAGATTTGTTTAAGAATATTGCAAGGGGACAGATTAGTTTACAAAGTATTCAATCAGAACTGTCTTACTGGAAATCTGTCTCTCTCAGTGTTGAAGATCTCTGCGTTATCATCTAAAGTAATTAGAATTGAATATTTGCTTTAAAATCTGCATCTCCCTTCCGGCCAGTCAAACAGAAAATTCGGGACTTATTGACAGACCAGTCACAAAAATCTCGGACCACTAGGCCAGGCAGTTACTGACTTGAAAACCATACTAGGCTCTTTGAAAAACTGAGTGCGAAACCCTCTGTCCGCTCTCGGCGAGTCTGTGTCCCTACATTCGCGTAAACGTTTTCCTTGTTTGATGCGTCACCTTTGGCAACGTATGAAAACTGTGCCCTCTCTCTCTTTATGTAGCTTTCTGAACTTGTAACAATGTTACAGTTTCGATAAGTAGGCCTAATCAATCGTTGTCATTCTTGTAATATTTATGTAATTGATTAGGGTCCATCATTCTGTCATTAACAATATTACGAACGATATACATCACATTACTAATAATGGAATCAAGAGTAATGGTGATATTTGTCTGAATAATAATCGCAATAACCGATTGCGTGTTTTATTCTTCTCGACTTGACCTCCTATGATTTTAACCTGGCACCGGAAGGAAACGAGATGCCTGGCCGCTGCCAACTTGAGTTGGCATAGCACCGGTGAATAAACTGGTCTCCTTTGGGTGGCTGAGATATTATCAAAAATTTAAATTACATCACAACTCATTTTCGCTGACATGCCCGAATAAAAAGTATCAGTAGACTACATGTATGTAATTATCCTGGATCCGGACAGCCATGCGGGACCTTGAAAGCTACTTGTTTTGTCTTCGATAACAATTGGGTTGCGCATTTGCAAACCCGAAAGACGGATGGCTGAGTGTGTTTCAAATGAACTGGAGTTTCATATATCTCTAATTTAATGTAAAACGAATTAATGTCAATGGTCGCTCAAAGGGTATGCATGATAGGCCTACCTATCCAAGTGCTAACTTCGAGGGATGACACTGGGTCTGCGGCCTGCCATCCAAATAAATCCGCAGTTCAAAACCACCGTCTGTAGATTAATTAGGCCTATGCATTGTTCAGTGCGCAATGTTGCTGAAAATCGGTAACCTATGCTTTAATAGACCCAAGCACAGAGGCCGACAGCGTACGGTTGGTTTAGAGACGAACTGATCAACAAGTTAATAGATAGATCGAGTCGTGTAGATATGTGTTATGGTTGCTTTTTAAGCAGATAAATGCGATGTGCAATTGGATGATTTTAATTTGGTTACTAGCAGATGCAACTTATGGTTATGGACTGATTACGACTTGGATCTGGAGAACTACTATATTTGATGTCTAGTGCAATTAACACTGGCTTTATTTATGTAAGCGAACAATCATAGCCTACACATAGCGCCTCTTAAAGGTATCTACTAAGTTCTGCGCTAATCTATTATGATGTTAAATGTCACTGCGAATATGTTGCAACAGTTTTCAAACAGCGCACAGTAAGCTGGATGAGTTACCAGTGGTGGGCCCACGCCCAAGCGGGGAGCCAAAGAATCCCCGTCAGCAGCCGACCAATGGCATGGATGCTCAAAGAGTCTCCTAGAATTATAGAGGTTATCAATAGCTAATTACAATTTACATTGTAAGCTGGCGACATGACGTCTCTAGATTAAGGCAGCCATGTCTTCTACTTTTACGAGAGTGTATTATTACAGGCTCCAGGGCAAGCCCAGCCAACTCTGGCGCCTGCTTTCGCTTTGGGCCACCAACTGGATATGTACAGCACACACAAATAGTCATGCGTAGCCGGAGTTGGAGGTTGGTTCTACAGAGAGCGTCTGTCACTTACATCCTTGTTCCGGCTTGATACCATTAATAGCTGCTCCTTTGTCTGATGTTCTCATTAACTATTAGACCTAACATATGCGCAACATCATGCATAACATTCGTTGAAACTGCTAGTTAATATTCCGGTTGTTTATCGTCATTGTTTTATGTCATTGACATTGTTGTCATGGTTGTTGTTCAGGTTGTTTTTTTGGCGACATTTCACTTTGAGACGCCATTTTTTATTCTAACTCTTCGACGCATTTGAAGCTGAAATACTTTTCTGCTTATTTGAATCGCATTAATTTCCCACATCACTGTTCATCGCACAGACGCTATAGCCTGTATCCCGACTTATAGTATGCCCATCTCTTCCCTTCGGAATATCGTTCATCGTCTTTCCGTTTCCTGTATAGTCTACACATCCGCTCTTCCCAACTCCTCCCACGCAGACCACACACCAACACCACCCACGTGGCATATTCTCCGTCGACGCATATCAACAAGTTTCCATTCGGAAAGTGTCGTCTTCGTAATTGGTACTTCTCGGCTACCGTTGGCGCCACGCTGCGGTCGCCCCAACGCACTGCATCTCAGCAAATCCGATTGTATACTCGAGCGAAAAGCGTCCGGACGCCATCTAGTGCTCAGTATTTGTGTACTAATCCTGTCCTCTACCGATGACTTGATTCCACGCACGAATAAGAACGCGCGTTGGCGGATGTCCCTGGTTCTTGGCTAAATTTATATAGAACGAAATTCAATATATAACATTAGGTGGACGTATGTTTCTGTTCACAATGTGACTAAATATAGAAAATCAATAGACTATATAAAAAAGCCTATACGTAGAAAGTATAAATGATATATATATATATATATATATATATATATATATATATATCAGGGGTGTAACAAGCGGGGCAGGGGGGCACCGGCCCCCAGTTTCAAAACTCGGAGGACAAAGCCCCCCAGTTTTAGTGCTCAGTGCCCCCCATGTGCCCCCCAAATCTGTTCTTTTTATGTTTATCCAATGGATTTTTAAGAATACTTTTGTTAAGATAATTTGTGCCCTCCATTTTTCTAATTTCTGGGGGGGGGGACTTCAAAAAGTGGGAGGGAAAAAAATGTCTGCGCTTCGCGCAATATTTTTTAAATTATGCCCCCCACTTTTCAAAACCTTGTTACACCTCGGATATATATATATGTAATATTTATATATATAAATATTATATAAAGGTTAGATATATAAAAACATTGTCGACTGTTGTAGTCATTGTGGTTACTATGGCATCGAAAGCAAGCAGCGATGGCCAGCATGTAAATGTAAAGACGAAGTACCATGCTAGATAAATAATAATTATAGTTAAGGTGAGGCGTATAGACCCAACATCCGATCAGATTATAAGTAATAACGATAGCACGCCGACTCATATAACATACATATAATTATATATGCATGTACATGTATATATATGTATATATATACGCACAACAGACCACCACCAAAGACAGCGTTTTGGAGCAGGCAGTCAACATACGTAATTACCAGCTGAATAGACCACGAATAGAGCAGAGTTCAATATTATGGTTCAAGAAGAAATTGATTTTGAATATCATGTGGCTGAGCTTTGGCGATTACACGAAAGATGCATACGAAAACCTATAAAGTATGCAGTGTGGAATGTAATTTTAAGCTACATGTAAAACTGCTCTGGCAATGAAAAATGTCATACTTCAACTCTTAAAAGTCAGTAGTTATCATTTACGATTGTTGTTGTATAACATGTCTATCACATGTGTTTATCCAGGAGGAAGTAAATAACAGCGACCAATCTACCCATCTGGTTCGACAAGAAACCGTGACAAATGAAAAAAATTCGAAGGCAAATCGTGACAACCGCGAATCCGTCATCAGCTCCAGCGGGAAAAAGCTAAGAGTAACAACACTTATACGAAATCAGTCTCGGTTTCAGCAAGATGACCAGTTGTGCGATATTCACCATGCTCTGGACACGGTTCGGGCCCTGGTGGGTCATAAGATGTCGTTGGAAACCATTCTTAGAATCTGTGTGATCAGAAGTAGGTTCGCGGCTAGCAGGAAACTTCGTTCGATCAAGGTTCTGAGAAGAATTGCAAGAGATGCGCTGCCGTCACACATCCCGAGGATTCACTTTAACAATTCTAAAAGTGTGAACAAGATCCAGAAAATATTAGGAAAGGAATCAAAACGTGTTGGCAAACGATCAATCGACGAGTTAAACTATTTCGCTGATGAAGATGGCATTCCAACATTCAAAGGCAAAAGACAACCAATGGACAGAATAGATGAACCAAGTGAATGGAGAGATAAACAGCAACCTAAATACATTCGATCAATGGATAAAAGACAACCAATGGATAGAATAGATGAACCAAGTGAATGGAGAGATAAATTACAGCCTAAATACATTCGATCAATGGATAAAAGACAACCAATGGATAGAATAGATGAACCAAGTGAATGGAGAGATAAACTACAGCCTAAATACATTCGATCAATGGATAAAAGACAACCAATGGATAGAATAGATGAACCAAGTGAATGGAGAGATAAATTACAGCCTAAATACATTCGATCAATGGATAAAAGACAACCAATGGATAGAATAGATGAACCAAGTGAATGGAGAGATAAACTACAGCCTAAATACATTCGATCAATGGATAAAAGACAACCAATGGATAGAATAGATGAACCAAGTGAATGGAGAGATAAACAGCAACCTAAATACATTCGATCAATGGATAAAAGACAACCAATGGATAGAATAGATGAACCAAGTGAATGGAGAGATAAACAGCAACCTAAATACATTCGATCAATGGATAAAAGACAACCAATGGACAGAATAGATGAACCAAGTGAATGGAGAGATAAACTACAGCCTAAATACATTCGATCTATGGATAAAAGACAACCAATGGACAGAATAGATGAACCAAGTGAATGGAGAGATAAACTACAGCCTAAATACATTCGATCAATGGATAAAAGACAACCAATGGATAGAATAGATGAACCAAGTGAATGGAGAGATAAATTACAGCCTAAATACATTCGATCAATGGATAAAAGACAACCAATGGATAGAATAGATGAACCAAGTGAATGGAGAGATAAATTACAGCCTAAATACATTCGATCAATGGATAAAAGACAACCAATGGATAGAATAGATGAACCAAGTGAATGGAGAGATAAACAGCAACCTAAATACATTCGATCAATGGATAAAAGACAACCAATGGACAGAATAGATGAACCAAGTGAATGGAGAGATAAACTACAGCCTAAATACATTCGATCTATGGATAAAAGACAACCAATGGACAGAATAGATGAACCAAGTGAATGGAGAGATAAACTACAGCCTAAATACATTCGATCAATGGATAAAAGACAACCAATGGATAGAATAGATGAACCAAGTGAATGGAGAGATAAATTACAGCCTAAATACATTCGATCAATGGATAAAAGACAACCAATGGATAGAATAGATGAACCAAGTGAATGGAGAGATAAACAGCAACCTAAATACATTCGATCAATGGATAAAAGACAACCAATGGACAGAATAGATGAACCAAGTGAATGGAGAGATAAACTACAGCCTAAATACATTCGATCTATGGATAAAAGACAACCAATGGACAGAATAGATGAACCAAGTGAATGGAGAGATAAACTACAGCCTAAATACATTCGATCAATGGATAAAAGACAACCAATGGATAGAATAGATGAACCAAGTGAATGGAGAGATAAACTACAGCCTAAATACATTCGATCAATGGATAAAAGACAACCAATGGATAGAATAGATGAACCAAGTGAATGGAGAGATAAACAGCAACCTAAATACATTCGATCAATGGATAAAAGACAACCAATGGACAGAATAGATGAACCAAGTGAATGGAGAGATAAACTACAGCCTAAATACATTCGATCAATGGATAAAAGACAACCAATGGACAGAATAGATGAACCAAGTGAATGGAGAGATAAATTACAACCTAAATACATTCGATCAATGGATAAAAGACAACCAATGGATAGAATAGATGAACCAAGTGAATGGAGAGATAAACTACAGCCTAAATACATTCGATCAATGGATAAAAGAAAACCAATGGATAGAATAGATGAACCAAGTGAATGGAGAGATAAACTACAGCCTAAATACATTCGATCAATGGATAAAAGACAACCAATGGACAGAATAGATGAACCAAGTGAATGGAGAGATAAATTACAACCTAAATACATTCGATCAATGGATAAAAGACAACCAATGGATAGAATAGATGAACCAAGTGAATGGAGAGATAAACTACAGCCTAAATACATTCGATCTATGGATAAAAGACAACCAATGGACAGAATAGATGAACCAAGTGAATGGAGAGATAAACTACAGCCTAAATACATTCGATCAATGGATAAAAGACAACCAATGGATAGAATAGATGAACCAAGTGAATGGAGAGATAAACAGCAACCTAAATACATTCGATCAATGGATAAAAGACAACCAATGGATAGAATAGATGAACCAAGTGAATGGAGAGATAAACTACAGCCTAAATACATTCGATCAATGGATAAAAGACAACCAATGGATAGAATAGATGAACCAAGTGAATGGAGAGATAAACTACAGCCTAAATACATTCGATCAATGGATAAAAGACAACCAATGGATAGAATAGATGAACCAAGTGAATGGAGAGATAAACAGCAACCTAAATACATTCGATCAATGGATAAAAGACAGCCAATGGACAGAATAGATGAACCAAGTGAATGGAGAGATAAACTACAGCCTAAATACATTCGATCTATGGATAAAAGACAACCAATGGACAGAATAGATGAACCAAGTGAATGGAGAGATAAATTACAACCTAAATACATTCGATCAATGGATAAAAGACAACCAATGGATAGAATAGATGAACCAAGTGAATGGAGAGATAAACTACAGCCTAAATACATTCGATCAATGGATAAAAGACAACCAATGGATAGAATAGATGAACCAAGTGAATGGAGAGATAAACTACAGCCTAAATACATTCGATCAATGGATAAAAGACAACCAATGGACAGAATAGATGAACCAAGTGAATGGAGAGATAAATTACAACCTAAATACATTCGATCAATGGATAAAAGACAACCAATGGATAGAATAGATGAACCAAGTGAATGGAGAGATAAACTACAGCCTAAATACATTCGATCTATGGATAAAAGACAACCAATGGACAGAATAGATGAACCAAGTGAATGGAGAGATAAACTACAGCCTAAATACATTCGATCAATGGATAAAAGACAACCAATGGATAGAATAGATGAACCAAGTGAATGGAGAGATAAACAGCAACCTAAATACATTCGATCAATGGATAAAAGACAATCAATGGACAGAATAGATGAACCAAGTGAATGGAGAGATAAATTACAGCCTAAATACATTCGATCAATGGATAAAAGACAACCAATGGACAGAATAGATGAACCAAGTGAATGGAGAGATAAACAGCAACCTAAATACATTCGGTCCTTAGAATGAGCAAACTCTACACAGGATCGACGAACCGAATGATTGGTGGCCACGGGTTACATCTAAGTGAAACAATCATAGATAAAAGACAGAATCAACGAACCTACCGCATGGAGAGGAACGTACTAAACATGCAAAAAAGTCATTAATAAATTATGCACATTGACGAATTTTCAGCTGAGCAACATCAACTCATCCAGCCAAATATCCTAGTCCACAGGTCAACCTCAGCAGTGCTAAAATTTAATGCACAACACATACATTAAATATATGCGCAATACCATTTACATGGCATTTGATACGCATTTTCCATCTCTTACGCTAATGGCATCGAGACGGACATTACTTAAGTTAAAGCATGTTGATGGACTTTCTTCACACTCTTTTTTGGATTTGTGAAAGGCGTAGCTAAGTTTGTATCACAATAACTTTTCCGGGCTTCATAGGTCATGGGGAGTGATGTAATTAATGAAAGATAATTCAATTTATCCTGCGCTAATATTTTTAGAAATATTATCGCTAATATATCTCAACTTCCCCGTTTTGATGATAAAGAAAGGCTAACGTGGCATACTGATAATCCAATTATTTACTATAGCAATAGGTCTAATATATTTACACACATCTACATTACGCTTAACTCTGATAGGAAAACTGGAATAAACTCATAAATATAACCAGATTTTCAGCAAAAAACCAAATACCCTTTTCTATTTTCCAGTCCTGTAGCATATTCTGGGGTTGGCTGGGGGCTCCATAAACCGACGAATAGAGCATTCAAAAAGGCACGAAAAGTAACGCCAAGTCTAAGTGTGACTCTATGTCGCCAAAGATAAGGTTTCCGTGACTCACAACTAGTTATACAAACTCATGAGCCATCTGTGAGAAGTTTACACTGTCGAGTGAGTTAAAATGAACGTGCAAGACCTCTAAACAATGCAAAACCTCTTGACTGGAGCTATTATGATATAATACTTCTGTAGGCTACGTTTTCCAAGCTCAACGTACCTCTGAAGATCGTTTCTAGTGTATCGGTTTTCCAAAGTATAGAGTATAGACAGTAGCAGCAAAATATGAAGATATTGAGCCTGAAGTAATCAGGTTAGAAACGGTTAGAATCGTATTTTGCAACTGACGTCAGCAAGACGTAGTCGTAAAATCGAAGAAATGCTGAACAACTAGAAGGCTGTCAGCATGTGATAATACGATGCGCATAATGTGGCATTATCGCTTGATCTTATTGGTTAGTATATCAGAAAAGAATTTTAATAAGGGCCCATAATGAGTTATTGTGATCTAGAAACCGTTATAAATTCAGTACGCAGTATTTCGAGTATCATTTCTAGTGAGTATCCTTATTGAAGGTTTATTTACCGTCGGTGGCGTTAATTTGGGGTACTGTCCTAACCGGCGCCAAAGTTGGGGGTCACGTCCCACGGGCCCCAAAGACTACTTGCGCCTAAGATTGGGTGTCGCGAGACTAGGATTTCCATACACATGCATGGCCTAAGGAAAGAAGGACACATGAGAACGCGTTGAGAGTTTCACTCCGAACTCCGGAGTCATAGGTAGGCTCCGTGGATAGGCTAATGCGAAAATTTTTCGTCAGTTATGCGAAAAGTCGTATAATCGCATAATCACACAAACCACGTGTGCTAGTCATCAGCAGTTACGTCGTCTGGTCGTTAGACTATAGCCCCTATAGCTAATAAGAGCACAGACATGCCAGTTATATTTGACACTGACCGAAATTTCTGAACTTTATGCAATAATTTGCGGAAACCTTTTATTTAGGAATTTATGCGAAAACCGCCGATTTAGACTATGTGAAAAATTGCGAAATCGCATAATCGCATAAGCCACGGAGCCCAAGTCATAGGGTCTTTAGTCTTTAGTCCCAAGTAACCAACACACTAAATCACTTGGAATGCTGTTTGAAATCTTTTTATCATGAGGTTGCTAAGTATTTTATTTAGGCTAAGTAGTCCTAATCCATTACACCCTGTTGATTAGGACTACGCATGGTATTTCTCTGAGGGGTCAATTCTCCGCAGCAAATGAGGCCAACTCGTTACCAATGGCATAAGCCTACGCATGAACATTCTCACAAGAACAGTTTATCGTACTGTACTTTGCAAGAATGATATCCGCCTACATAAAGTCGTTAAAATGCTATCAAATAGTAGCAAACCGCCGAATAATCAACACGCAAACAAGCTTGATATTTTGTAAGTTTACTTCTTTTCCTGTTCCACTACAGAGAACATATATAAGGCCAACAGGAAGACATGACGAGGTTTGAGATGGAGAGTTGACACTCGTCACAAACATAGCCTACCTTGCCTGAAGCCCGACGGACTGTGTTCTAAACTGGTGATCCTGTCAGTTTGCACCCTAAAGCTAATTAAGTATACCTATAGATAGTAAATAACCTTGTAACCAGGTTGAAGATTCAGACAGACAGACAATCAGACAGATGGAGGGATGGACAGACGGACAGAAGAATAGAATAGTCGACCTATTTCTTCAAGTAGATTATAATGAAGAAGTCATTAGGCCTAGACCTATAGCTAGGTCGGAGTACGACTCCACAAATGATTGTCACAAGGCACAACCCAGAGATATGATTGAATTGCAGGTTGGCTGGTTAGTAGCTGTTGAATTTGAACTATGCTGTGGCGCTACGCAACAGAGATGATTAACGTCATCCTCCCTTATCCCGGCTTAAGACTGGCACTACCAGAGTATGGTCAGTGTCTGAGCTTATAGGTCTGGATAAAGGTAAAAAAAATTATGCGTACTGAGTTGAATTTGGCATACATTTATAGGTCTACCGATATCTGCATTGGAATATACGGTCACGTCAAATATTTTTTTAATGTAAAATCTGCCATCCATGCTGCAGTTTGTTTGCATAGGGTCATTCATGTGAATGTAGCTCTTATAACTGACGTCTGAGCCCCACTTCTTGCATGCCTATGAATTGGACCAGTTTCTACAGGTTTTTATTGCTCTAGACTTTTCTAGTGTGACCTTTGCGCTCAGCTGGATGCAATTTAAAGTAGACATCCAACAAGCGACTGCATACGCGCACGCCCGAACAACGATTGCCATTTCGAGTGTGCTCAGCGAACTCAGGCAAGTTGCTTATGCAAGCTGTGGGACTAGCTGGCCGATTGGTTAGAGCGCAAAACTTGTAAAATGGAGAGCGCGAGTTCGATCCTCGAATAATGAGGCTTTATTTCGAGATCAATCGAGATCGTAATCGTAATCTCCAAATTTCTAAAGCGCCACTTGAATGCGAAGCGCAGGGCACCAACTTATTCACGAGCGCTGATGAGGTATTGGCCAGTTCAGTGACGTTGAGAACAGAGTGTAATAGCTTTGGAGATAGAAGAGAGGCGGCAAAGGAAATGAAGGGTCGTGGGTCCTTGATGGGAGTTGGAAAGTTGACATGCTGGACGCGGTTGACTGATGTCAGGAAGTAAAAGAAGTCAGATGGAAGTAAAAGAAGTCAGGTGTTTGAATTTCAGAGCGAGTGCCAACATGGGTATTGAAATCGCTAGTGAGCAAACATTTGTTGGGAGTAGTAGCAGTTGAATTCATTGAAAAAGACAGAGGGTTCCGAAGAGCGTATTATATGCTGATGATGGACAATGGCAAACCAAGTAAGGGTGCATTTAATTCTTTTAAATTGTGGGTAAAACATTCGAAAGATCAGAAAGGACCCGTCCATATATTACGTACCCAAATAAATCGGATTTTTGGACCCCTCCAGCTGTCGCACCGCGTGCATTGTGACCCCTCCCCCATGCGTATAAGTACATCTGACCTCTGTATACCCTCATTGCAAAGGTTAATTCGCTAAAGAGATCTATAACACATGGATTTTACCGTAGGCTATTTATTTTTTAAGGATCCTATTTAACAGCTTAAATTTGTTAAATGTTACGAAGAAATAAAATACCAACAACACTTGCATTTAATTAAGTTATAATGTTAAAAAAATTGATTGAGCAGGAATATAGGTCGTGATTGGGTTTACGGTTATGATTTTAATATTCCGTAATGTGGACGTCATAATTAGACAGTTATATTTGCGTGTCGGGATCTCTTTATTTTATTGGCTTAAATCTAACCTTACGCACCCGTATTCAAAATCGCCGAAATTCGAAACCCCCTCGCTGCGTAGTCCTACGTAATACGTGGACGGCCCCAAAGTGCATCTTCCCGCCGATAGTGGACGATGAGCATACCCAATGTACTAACTGTAATTTCAATATAAATCAGTCTGCAGATGGTCCTGAAATCTTGGCACGCATTCCTACGGCTCAGTACATTTATAGGGCCTAGGATCACGCATTGACACGAAGGTTCAGAATACCTTCAGTTAGGTTCTGTTCAAACCACTAAGAAATGGATATAAATAGAAATAGATATAATAAGATCCGCCAAACATCAGTAACATGTTTCGATGAGTGACAGCGTATTAACTTCTGCAAGTTTAGATATAAGCTTTTAAGACATGGATTTTACCGTATATACGCTCTTTATTTTTTAAGCATCCTGTTTATCGATCCCTTTAGGGTTCCTCCTTTTGTGCTCTGTCAACCTTTCTAATATTATGTTTGCCCAATTGGTTGGTCAGTAGCCAATAAAATTTTTGGTTATGGTTATGGTTAATAAAATTCCGTGCTAGAAATTGTTGCAAAACATGTGCTTTTCTCAGTGGGTTCCAAGTATGGAGTCATTGTAAAATAAATTTAAGGCTGACCTGTGCTTTAAATTCATTAAGGCATGTATACACGAGGGCACTGATGAATGTTGGCCGTGAAGAATTTAGGAAGATATGCGTCCAGTCGTGGATGCTCATAACCCCTAAATGAGCATCCACGACTGGACGCATATCATCCTTGTCATGGATGCGTCGTTAAATAAACTTATTACACACACGCATCTACGACAGCATAGGCCTCTTTACCATGCTGAGCCGCAATGCAAATATGCCAATATCGTGGTACAGCTACATAATATGTAGATCAGCTATCTCTCTCTCTCTCTCTCTATGTACGCCGTACGGGCTTTTAATTACGACTTGTAGCTGGCCGACTGCTAGCGATCATGTGACACATATATGTGAGGCCTTTGTAGGCCTAGACAAAGGATCAATATAGATACCCAGTACCAAGTACATTGCTCTCCAACTCCAATCAATCTCTTCCTTAGAGACTTCTTCAGAGATGAAGAGAACCCCGAAAACTGGGTTCCAATACCTGAGCAAGCTACGCCAACCAGACAACAACGCGTTGCAGGCAGCGCACTTCGACCCTTAACCTCGTAGGATTTTCAATAATAGACGCCAGCCAGACCGACCTACAACTACTACTACTACCACGCTACTGCGGCGCTTCATTTTATACAGTTGAAGCCTGCGTGCCGTTTTGTGTGCATGCCCGCACTGGTAATGCTGCGAGACAGGCTACGTGTAGGGCTGCTTCTATAAGGTTCGCTTTCCAACATGGAACGCTCATTTCATTGCGAACGACGAAAGTGGTAGAGTTGTCCAACATCCATCCATTCTCACTCCATCTTCTACCTCGAATCCAAAGGGTCACAAACGTGCGCGTCAAGGTTATTATATTGAACGAGTTGTCACAGGGCTGTCGCACACAGCAGTATGGGTTGGATGGGATAACAATCGCCTACTACGGTCAAACGTTGAAAACGAAAACTTCACAGAATTTTCATTAAACTCGCTGTCTTGCGTCCGGCGTCGGTCAACCCCGCGAGAAAAACACTTACTGCAAAGAAAGGTCGTCATGTGATACAGGTTAATGCAGGCCTAAGGTTACGTCATGCTGCATGCTGGCACCCCTATCGGTCGGCGAGTCCATTGCAGTGCTGATGGGTCTATTATGGGAGGAGGACGTGTGTGCGCATGCCCAGAGCCATATGGACGCATAGCGAAGGCTTGTACGAGGTGAGTATTGATAGGACAGCCAGAATACTGAATCTTTGTGAAGGTAAAATCGGACGAAATTTCGCATCCGAATCCAAGTCGTTGGCGACGCTGGCCGTATAAGTCGACGCCTCGGCGAAAGCCAGAACAAATACAGAAAAATGGACGACAGCTCAGATCCTTGCTAGCTCCAAACGACCGCCTCCGTATTAGCGTTGCGCGTCGAGCAATATCTGGGAGGGAGCGCAACGCTACTATTTTTAGACGCAACTGGCTGCTATGTTGGGGCGCAGTTGGTAAGTGAACGCCCAGTTCGGGGTTCGATATCTGGCTAGTCTGCAAAGGAACGCAGACGACAACGTCGTTTTCGGGTAGGTCGATGATCGGACTGTCGGCGGATCTTGAGTTTTTCGTTTTCCGATTGGTAGTTTTGAAGATTTTTGCGATTTTATCGAGCGCGGTGATGAATTTTTCTGCTTTAGAGAAGGCCAGCCTATGTCGGAGAAATACGTGGCGGCGGACAAGATGTTCGCAGGGCTTTGTCTTTTGTCTTTTGCGACCTGAAACTCTTTGTCTTAATGAGGGAAAAATACTTCGATGGTGACGCCATCGTCATCGAAGTAGGGTGAAAGAGAACGAACAAAAGACAGACAGAGTATGAGACGGACAGCCAGACGATAGGCCAGGCATATAGTTAGACAGAACGACGGACAGGCGCGTAGACAGACATACAGACGTACGGACAGGTTCAGAGATGGGGCTGTGTGGCTAGTGACTGGCTGAATGCTATTATACCGTCCGCTTATTGATTGCTACTTTGGCGATGGTATTTAAAATGGCGTCAACGTACTGTAAGTCTGCGCGTGAGGCCATTTTGGGTACTTGCTGATAGACTGAATCTGTCGGGGTTGAGGGTGTCACTTCATCTTGTTGATAGATGTTTCTGAGATGTTTTGCTTCCTTATTAGCCTGCTCGGACATGTGACGGAGTGTACGGCTGTTGGGCAAGTTCCTAAACGAATAACTGAAGGGAAGTTGAAGTTGCGCTGAGTTGGTGATCTGTAGAATGAGCCTGCCTTAAGTCTTTGTGTTCTTGATGATGGGTTTTCAAATGAATATTCCATTTTCCATTGCCTAGTGACGGTTTTATTTCATCAGTAACTTAACAAGATTCCCACATGTTTTTGCTCGTTCTCTCATATTGCATTAGAAGGGTATACTAGATGAGTTATCTTAATAAATAAGATAATAAATAAACAAAGATAACACAGTATACTGGTAAAATGACTTAGTGATTCTTGCCATCTATAGTACTACAGACTTCATGCAGCAAGAAGTGTATTACAGTGATCAATATTGTAATTTGGTGAAAGTGGTTTCCAGTTCCTTGGCTTGGTGATGTTGATGATAGATTTTCCACTTCATGTTGCCTTTGGCTGATCAAGTTTTCTGCTGAATTATTAAATTTCATGGATAACTTAATTCCGGTGTATTAATCAATCCTCTCTTTTATTCAAACGATAATTATAGGGGATTTAAACTTAGCAGTTCATTTGTGGGAAATTCTAAGGTGCACAATAATATCGTGGCTAGCATTCTATACTATCAATTAACAGATTTGGGGTAAGATTTCACTCCACCTGTGCCTCCTAGCGCGCTGAGCTATGACAATTAGTACCTTGACAGTGCAATCTCTATGGGAAGTTGAGTTGGCAAGAACTGGCCACCGGCCCCCATGTGCTGAGAGTTCAAGAAAATAAAGTCGGGTTCACCTCGTACCCATGACTGCCTCAAGGCTAACCTCTTAAGGGACTCTACACTTCGTCTTAGTGCAACTTAAGATTCTGTAATGGTTCGATCGCTTTTATATATGTAGCTCTTTTGTATTTAATTTCTCATCATAGTTCATTGTGCCATCTGCCCTTCTCGACTACAAATAGACTGACTGTTAGTGACCTCCATATTTGTCGGGCAGATGTCGATGGCCGTAGACCCCAGTAGGTAAGATCATTTGAGTCGAACGACATATTCAGCCATAGTGACTGTGCTATAGTTTTAAAAATGAATGTAACACATTCTGAGAAGTGAGTGCAAGTCTATCATAGCACAAGGAACTGTTTTGATCAACTTTTTGGGAATTAATTCAGATTGCTTTATATAGGGTGCTTGACAGTATATTGGTTAGTGTTCTGGTCTGTCACCGAAGGGGTCGTGGGTTCAAATCCCAGGGAGGGCAGAAATTAGGTTCAAGATTTCTGCTCCATCTCTGCATCTCAGCAATTCTGGCTATGATGAGTGCACTGATCATATGCTGTCGGTGGGAAGATGAGATCGCAAGGGAGAGGATTGGTCACCAGTCCTCATAAGCCGAGGTTGAGAAAATGAAGGCGCTTAATGTCCATGGCTGCCTCTTGTCTGGCTTAAGGAACTAATATGTCTGTCTGTCTCTTGTTTTCACTGTCTGTCTGTCAGTCTCTCTGTCTGCCCGCCTGTCTGTCTGTTTGTCTGTCATGCCTTTGTTATATCTCTGTTATGTTATGAATCTGGGTCTCTGGTCACCGAGTAGGTTATATCTCCTTATAAATACCTTCAGCAACTGCTGGAGTTATGTGTGCAGATATACTGAAACAGAATTTCTTGACTAATTTTTTCAGCATGAAAATACTTACACATGGATGTGAGAGAAATTGTAAATAGAGAGAGGGACAGACAGACAGACAGACAGACAGACAGACAGATAGATAGATAGATAGCAACTGACAGAGGCAGAGGAAGACTTTAGACTGATGAGCAAAGTTTGAGAATGCAAATGAAATGTGAGTTGATGAGCATGTGTTACAACTCGGATGTAATGATGTTGCTCTATAGCATAACAGCTCAGAGGCGCACTTTGAAGCCTAGCAAGCCAACAGTTACAACCACAGGTAGAGTGGTGTTAGAGAGATAATTCTCAGCTCAGTTTGAAGTCATAAATGCTCCGTAGAAGAAGGAGGAGGAGAGGAAGGAGAACAGAAGAAATGGTAGAAGTAGGACGAGGAGTAGAAGTGGATTGAGGAGGAGGAGGGCGATGAGAGGAACAAATAGAAGGAGGAGAAGGAGGAGAAAGAGGAAGAGGAGACGGAGAATAATTAGGAATAGGAGAAGGAGGAAGAGGAGAGGAGAGGACAAAGGAGAAGGAGTAAGAGTTGGAGAAGAGGAATAGAAGAGGTAGCAGAAGAAGGAGGACGGAAAGAGTAGACTAAGAAAAAGAAGAAGAAGAAGAAGAGGAATCAGAAAGTGGTGTAGCAAGAGGAGATGAAGAAAAAGAAGACAAAGGCATAGGAGGAGTAAGAGGAGGGAAACAGTAGGAGAAGAAAGAGTAGAAGAAGAAAAAGAAGAATCGGAGGGAGGAGGAGGATTAATAGGAAAAGAAAGAGGAGAAGAAGAATGAGAAAAAGAGAAAGAAGGAGGAGAGGAAGAAGACCAATCTCTTAAGCTAGTGCTAAGAATCAGCCTTGGGAATGAAGTGCTAGCACTTCCTGTTTCTTAGCCTCAGGTTGTCAGAGCAGGTGGCCAACCTCTCCCTTGATGCCATGTCATTCCTCTGACAGTGTAGGGTCAACATACCTTGTGCGATGAGCTTGCAATGGAGTCCGCAACGAAGCAGAATCCATAAAAATTTCCGACCTGAATCGGTTTTCATCCCCTGAGCTTAGCCCTTAATTGGCGATCCAGCATGCCGACCGCTAGACTATTGTGTGTTTGGTAGAATAGTTGTAAAATGAATAGGTATGACTTGCTGATGGTTGGTCCAACTTGGGAGGGGTAGTTGGAGGGGAGGGCAGAAGGGGACAGTTCCCTCCAACATTTATAGTGGAGGGGATGGAGCTGCTTATAAATATCCTCCCAAATTACTGTTTCCATCGTGTTGGTTATGTCTTGGTGATCTCTTAAGTCAAAGTTATATAAGCATCTTCAGGAACCCACACCAGGGACTTGTTAGGGCGCTCATAGTTACGGGCAAGGGACTCATATCAGCTGCAGAGAGTGACTTTATTGTGAGAGAAGCATAAGTAGAGAAGGGGGGCAGTCTCTAAAGCCAATCCGAAGACAGCCATGTATATATGAATGTTAGCTACTTCAATTTCTTAACATTGAACTCATAACATGAGAGGAGCTCCGCTGGATATGACAAATGACGGAGGAAAATGGAGATCGTTTTCCCATGTGTGGCTGGTGTCAGAACTTATGATAGTGATGATGATGAGGGTCATAAATATATTGTGTAACTTCTTGCAGTGCTGTGTTTGAGAGATAGCGAGGTTGTGAGGCGCTCAATAGTGGTTTGGTTAACACGCTGAACCGTCTGTTTGAGGGTTTAAGTTCTCCTCTGGGAGGATACTTTGTTTTAGATTTCTGATCCATCTGCACCTCCTCCCCATAGCCAGTTCATGAGTATACGCTGACTGCATGTTCTCTGCCTGTGGGAAGATGAGACCGCGAGTGAAAGGACTGGTCACCTGCCCTCATATGCGAAGGCTAAGAAATTGAAGGCACTAACATTCATACCCATGGCTGGCTTATAAGATACTGTTCATCGATTCTTATTCTTTTGTCGTAATAGATTTCGCCTGGGAGGCTGAAATGAGTCCCACGCCCGTAACAATGGCGTCATAAGGAGTCCCTGGTGTGTGTTCCTGAAGGTGCTTTTTAACTTATGCTTAAGAGATCATCAAGATATAACTCACATGATGGAAACAGTCACGGCACATGATGAAGCACATGAGGTATGTGACTGGATTGTGCTTGTGCTCAAGAAAGAAGTGCCAGTTCAAATGGGATTTGCCCAAAGGTACCTCAGTATACCTAACAGTTTCTATCTCTACAATCAACATTATGAGGCAGAAATGGGATTGCAATTACGTTCAGTATGACTCAGCTCATTCAGACTCAGACTCAGTTAATTTGTTTTCGTATTTGCTCCGTTATCTGACAAGTTACCGGTTGGTTCAGCCTACGCATTATGCTGCTCACTGATCTGGATTTATCCTAATGATGTGACAAAGGTTTATACTGTCTGGTTTAAAAAAAAATTATATAGCATCTTACACACAACAAGGGCGCTGAATAAGTTGCAACCGTGGATATACATGAAGTGTTAGCGACTTCATTTTCTCAACCTCAGCATATGAAACTGGGGCCATTCCTTTCCCTCACTCATCTTCCTACCGACAGTTATCGGTCAGTGTACTCATGAGTAGGCTACGGTGCAGCAGGTGGGGCAGAAATATCCTAATATGCCAAGTATATTTGACTATTTCCACAAATTTCCACACTGTTTGGGATTTCGGCCCCAACTTATGAGTTCATAGGCCAGCACAGTGGCGTCAACCCCCCTTCCCAGAGCGCCCCCCTCCCAGAGCGATGAAGGCAAACCCCCGGTCTCAAGGATATGGAAGGCAAAATATCCCCCCCCCCCCCGTAAGACTAAAGAATATTCCCCCTACGTGAAATTGGAGGCATTTGCCTCCGGACCCCCCCTATCTGGGTGCCCCTGGGCCAGCACACTACCACTACCCCATGCATCCCGTTATGTAAGCAGCGTATAATATAGGTTTCCAGTTCTCTATTGTGATCATTACACAAAGTAGGATAATCAAGTCACACTGGTGGTTGTGAAGACTTGGTCCAGTATAGTTGGAGGTCTAAAGATCAGCATTGTTTTGTACTTCCCTATTACCACTATTGTATTGTTTTAATTTATTAATCGTAATTTTGTATAATCTTTGTTGTGTTCTTGCAGTCTCTACAGCATCTTCTGACTGATTAATTATAAAGAGAACTAATTATTGTAGTCAAGAATCTATACCGAGTACTGATGCTTTATAAATTGGGTCATTTTCGCCAGACTTTGTGACTGTGTCACGTGATGAAGTGAACCCGGATGTAAGGCTCAGACATGTGGCGACGTTTTGAGAGAATTCAACGTAGCAGTGATTTATGGCCCGATGCTTTGTTTTCCGGTTCTATTGCAGCGACCTTCTTTTTCTTCGTCTCGTATTGGAGTGAAGTCTGATCTGGGAATGTTTTGATTGAATGGACAGATGTTGATGGTTTTCATGAATGAAAGCCATTATATTAGCCATCTAATAATCCGATCTAAGGTGGACATTTATATTAGCAATATGAGCCATATTCCAATGCGCAGAGGATCAACCTATGCCTACTCATTTAGTACAGTCCAGTTTCATCCGTTACTGTATTATTACACACACACACACACACACACACACACACACACACACACACACACACACACACACATATATATATATATATATCGATTATTAATTATATATATATATATATAGCCTTTGCAGATATGCGGGCTGAAAACTAAAGGTGGAAGGATCTTGAGATTGAAGTAGATACCAGACAGTATTAGCAATACAGCAGTTCTGTACCATGGAGCAGCCTGAGCTGTTTGTATGGCATGGTATGGTGTGATATGTATGGTATGATATGTGTTGTATGGTATTTAATTATGGTATGTTATTTATAGTGTGGTATGTATGGTATATATGAATGGTATGGTTAAGAGTATATATTTTTTTATTCCACTCGATGCATGATGCAGGTTTACAACTATGAATTCTGTCATAATGGCAAAAGCAAACTCCATTAGAATCTGGTCCCATGGAATTCTATTAACCGGTTGTAGGTTATTGGTCAAGAAATGTTTGTGTCCATTGTGACTGAACATTACTTTTAACAGAACAGAAGAATTCTGTGCAGCATTTGCAAGCTGTTCTAAATATGGGAGGAAATGGTACATACTTTTTCTACAGCCCTTTGGTATATTGCTGTCCTAATGATTATGTTCCCATGAAAGTGATGAGGATTATGTTCTTATGAAAGTGATGAGGATTATGTTCTTATGAAAGTGATGAGGATTATGTTCTTATGAAAGTGATGATGATGATGATTATGTTCTTAAGAAAGTGATGATGATGATGATGATGATGATGATGATTATGTTCTTAAGAAAGTGATGATGATGATGATGATTATGTTCTTAAGAAAGTGATGATGATGATGATGATGATGATTATGTTCTTAAGGAAGTGATGATGATGATGATGATTATGTTCTTAAGAAAGTGATGATGATGATGATGATTATGTTCTTAAGAAAGTGATGATGATGATGATGATTATGTTCTTAAGAAAGTGATGATGATGATGATGATTATGTTCTTAAGAAAGTGATGATGATGATGATGATTATGTTCTTAAGAAAGTGATGATGATGATGATGATTATGTTCTTAAGAAAGTGATGATGATGATGATGATTATGTTCTTAAGAAAGTGATCATGATGATGTTTATATTCTTATGAAAGTGATGATGATTATGTTATTATGAAAATGACGATGATTATGTTCTTATGATAGAGACTATGATTATGTTCTTATCGAAGTGATGATGATTATGTTCTTATGAAAGTGGCATAGTAGATTAGCCTTCTGAGAATCCTCTTGAAAGTTTGTGGTTTGAACTCTGTGCCAGGGTAGAAAAAGATATTTCAGAGTTTCTTTTATGCTATTGCCTGGTGTCTGCCTGTGTCTGGTGGCTAATTCTATGATAAGCCTGTGTTCTCTGGATGGCAGATAAGATGGCTAATGGCTAAGAAGAAGAAGACGAGCCACTCATTCTGCTTTCCTTCTACTGAGCAAATGAAGCCGCTAACAATTCATATTGATCTGTGGCACACACAAAACGGATCTCATTTTCGTTCGTCTCTTTGGGGACTGTTTTGCTTGTTAACAGGTACTGGATAACGGGTTATATGGCTACTAACACAGTGGTCATTGGTCAATCTTCGCAGAACTTGGGACACTGGTTATTCGGGTGCATTGGCACTGATCAGTTGATTGGAGCGGAATTGATCTCTAGTGATATTCAAAACGACGGTTCAATGGTTCACAGTAAAATCTTTGTATCACAGTTTTAGCCTTTGAAGCGGTTGCACAATAGTGGAGTGTTAACACGCTGGACTGGTTGCTGAGAGGTCAAGGTTCACTTCCTAGCAACGTCCAACTATAAAAGGATTGGTTAAAAAAATCAGGCAATGAACAAGAGGTTCGACGACGCACCCCAATATGCCAAAGCTAAAACGGTTAAGTTGCTAATATTATGCTAAATTCTTACTCTAGATATGAATCAGAATGGATGCTCAGTAGCTTGGTACCTAGCTGGACGGTCAATTGAGAGGTTGGGGTTAAAATCCCAACTTGGGCAGAAATTGAGTTAGGGATTTCCCCTCCACCTGCACCCCATTTTCAACTCAAATATTATGAATACACTGACCGTACGCTGTCGTTGGGAAAATAAGATGCTGAGTAAATTGATTGGCGCTCATCCTCGTATGCTGAGGCTATCACTTCATACCTATGGCTACCTCAGAGCTAGTTCAAGGGACGCGACTGTTCTTCTTCTTCTTCTTCTTCTTCTTCTTCTTCTTCTTCTTCTTCTTCTTCTTCTTCTTCTTCTTCTTCTTCTTCTTCT